>VYXB01001749.1:260419-297472 GCA_013397135.1 Pachyramphus minor | reverse complement strand
GGGGGGGGGACACACGACAATCCAACCCAAACGCTGCTCTCTGCTGCCACAAGCTCTCAGCGTGTGTTTGTGGGATGGCTCACGCCTCTCTCCCCGCCCGGGCCGGCTCTCCCCCGCCCCGCCGGGCGCTGCGGGTCCCCGCGGGGCTCTGACGGCCCTTCCCGCCGCCGGCCCCCGGCCGGGGCTGNTGGAACTGGGGGGAGGTGGGGAGCGCTGGGGGAAGGCCGTGCAGCTTCATTTTCCAGGTCTTTACCATCTTCAACAAGAATTTCAGGCGGTAGTTTCACTGTGTAACAGGACTTTAAGCCTAAAAAGGGCTCACGTAGGATGTTTTTTTGCAGTTTACTCACTCGCCTGAGCGTCTTGCTGGGATAATGTAACAGGCGCAGTTCTGCGTGCGTGTGTTGGTGCGTACAGTGCTCAGCAGAGTCCTGAACTGTAAAACTCCCTCCTTGGACGATAACTATGTGTCACAATAAATGGGTTGGAAAGGACCTTAAAGATAATCTAGTTCCAGCCCCCCTGCTAAAGGCAGGGATGTCACCCACTAGATATATGTGTCATTAAAATAGTGTCAGTGAAGCATAAACTTCAAGACATAAATTTGTACTTTTGAAAAATATATTTTGCTTCTTCCATAAATGAGGTATTTATTCATGAAACAAGATTTGACAGCAGAATGTAACAAAAATTCCGAGGTTGGTTAACACAGCTGATCCCTGCTTTTTTTTGATGTTACACAGCTTACAAACAGTGAAGTAGATACACACTTGATATTGCAATTTGTTTGGATCTCTCTCCTGTGTTTCCACAGTCTGTATCTAGTGCAATAACACTCTCCAGCATCTTAAGAAACAGGTTAAGTATTACCAAAAGAACAAAAACTCTGGAGAAGTTCTCCAACTGATAGTAGCCACTTTGTCCTGAGATTTTCTAGTCTGCCAATGAAAAATCACAGAGAAAAACGTAGTAGCTTTTCCAGAATGTTTACAATACCCAAAGGCATTAAACCAAAATAAATCTCTAATTGTACAAATTGATACCTTCTCTTGTTCTTCCACACTGCTATGGGTCTTAAAGCTGGATGGGGAATACTGGCTCTGTCTTACACATTTGATGGTGACAGGATCTTCTGGACCATGGTCTCCATATCAGAATATTGGTGCAACACTGGCAGAAGTTTTTCCTGCTAAGAAATCACAAAACTTTTACAACTCAAGTATACAGATTAATTTCAAAAAAGTAATGTATAGTTTAATTACACACCAAAGAAAACCACTTGTCAAATATTTCAGCTTCCTCTGAAATTGAAATTATAAAGGGGAGAAATACTTAATACATTGTCACATCTGAAAAAACTCAACATTATTCAATCATGCAGTTATTTATAAATCAAAATATTAATCTCATGTTTTCGTATGTATTGGTAAAAAGACAAAAGCTCTAGGCAATTTTTCAGCTCTAGGCAATTTTTCACTTTTAGAAATTTTCTTCTACATATTTTAATTTTCAGAATATTATTGCTTATATTTTTAATAGGTTTTTAACAATGATTGATTCCTTTTATGTATGAAAGATAGAGGTGGTTTGTGGAGCTTTTAAAAGTTTATCATTACAAACTACTTTTCCTTCTCATTCTGTTTTCTTTTATAGAAAGATAGGAGTGGATTGTGTTGGTTCCTCCAGCTCTGCTTTCTTTATATCTCTTGTATTACTAGAAGATTAAAATGCTACAAACTGTGCCCACTTAAAGCACTGTTATTAATGTTATGCCTTTCTTCTTTTAAGCACACCTGTTTCTTCTTCCCCTGAAATTACAGCAGTTATTAATACTTTGCAGTAAGGTTATGGATTTCACTCCTGGATCTCCAGTGTTTTTACAGTGAGCATAAAGTATTTAAAAACCAAGTGCCAACAGAGTCCAGTTCTTCAGGCTCCCAACCAACAAAAAAAACCCAACCAAAACAATTACAAAAAACCCAACCAACCAACAAAACCCCAAAACTGAAAGAAAAACCCCCCAAAACTCAAGAAATAAACTGTTTGTCCAACCTCAAACAATTGTGTGAGGTAACAAGCATTTATGCGCTAGGATATCTTGACTCATTACTAGCATTATGCACTCATATGACAAATTACATTTCTCTTGTTCCTATTAAAGATTCATCTAAGCTGATACTCAAGTTCACAATTCAGGCTCTATTTAACACAAATTATCTCTCCTCTCTCAGTTATGTTCAAAAGAAATGGCAATGGTTAATATAAAGCCTTGAAACGTGCATTTCACAAGTCAGAAGCAAACTGTTCACTACTATGAAGAGACACAATTTTATTGAGTGTCATCTTGCTTCAGGCACTTATGTGGCCTCAAGCTGTAACAGAATATAGCTGAAGTGATCTTTGGACAAAAATAAGTTTGAAAATAGTCTTTTACCTTTCTGCTAAGATTGTCCACTCAATTATCTCACTTGTTTAGAGTTTTCTTACACAAGCCCTCAGTTCCTACCTCAAAATAAGTGCGAACACTAACTTGTTTGCCATAAACTGACTTCAGTGTTCCTAGTTTCTTATATGACTGTTGATGACTTTGCTAAATGAAATCAGGAAGCAGAAGCGATGACGGTTACTAAACATGAGTGAAGTTATTGTTTCTTTCCATAAGAAATAAATTATCTTGAACTTGGGTCCTGGCAAGTAAGAAAGAATAAATAGGACCACTATGCAGCAAAATTCTAGTTTGAAATTTTTGCCCACACAGTCTTTGTATGTGGGGTTTTTAATGTTTTGGGTCCCTTTTTTAAAATAAACCTTAAAATATCTTCTGTCTGATAATTTCAGGGGTCAGAATGAGAGACTTTTTCTAGGCCCCCTTGGGACTCAGCTATAAATAAGATTGCGTTAGGTTCTTGAAAGCCAAAAGATGGTCAGGCATGTTATTTGAGGACATTCAGAAAGGGCACAAACGAGATCCACATGAGCTCCACGTATATGTGAGCACTGGGAAACATTGCCAGCTTGGTTCAAAGACGCCAGATATCCCCCTGACCTTCAGCTGATGCCTCATTAGCAACTGAATTCTATTAAGCAGTGTTGTGCCCAACACCTTTTAATCCAGATACATATTCAACAACAATATACATATGTATGCATCCCTATATCCACACATGTATCTACATACGTATAAATACATATGCATATAGTGCACCTATTAAACATACCAGCTGCATATTAAACAATGTCAGCATTGAACTGGAGATGGCAGTCTAAACTGGAATCAGCGATGGTGAGCGGTAACATGCCAATGTGAGTGAAAGCACTGGAGGAGAGTTCATGGGATCCTGCACCCAGGACTTCTCAGACATACCAAAGTCTGCATAAAATGGCTTAATCACATACCAGAAATCTGTTTTCAAAGTACACACAATCCTTAGTCACAACCCAGAGAACTGAAAATATGCTAAGAAACACTGAAATAAAAATTCACGCTTAATTTACAATTTAATCTATGTATCTTCATTAAAACAAAGATATTTCAAAAGTGTGCAACTACAGACTTCTAAACACTGTGCCCAGGCTGAAGTTTCTGTTCCCCATTCTAAAAGTGAGATATTATGGTATTGCAGGAATATTCTTCAGCTTAAAGGAAGAGAGTAATATTTAAAAATATAACAACATTCCTAATGAGGAAAAGTCAAATATGCCTTGAGCACCACTTGTCAAAAAGCTTAAAAAAATTGTCTCCAGTATTACCACAGTGTTGTCCAGGGCCATGAAGACTCTGCCAGAAAATTGGGTAGTTGCACAGGAGGGAGGAAAGACTTCCTGAAAGTCATTTTAAGATCTTTACTGACAAAAAAAATCAACCAGCAAACTGCCCTAATTGCAAGACAAGTCACAAAACCCAAGTTAGAACTGGTCCAGTTAAGAGTTAGATGTCAGTTCAAAGACAGGACAAAGGAAAGTGTTGCTAAATATCTGGTGTAACTTCGAGCAGTATTTTTATGTAGTGTTCAAAATAATTCTTAAAAAGGAAAAAAACACCAACCAAATCCTAAAAAGAAACATCAAAAAAATCCAAACTTGTTTTCTTCTTTTGTTTTTTTCCCTAGCAAATTCCTTTTTGGCCTAAAAATTAGATGGGAATTCCATCCTGACCATCAGCACACTTAGGCATTAATATGGCATAGTGCCCCATCCCAAACACACACATTTGCTAAAGCAAATTGATATTATTTTTCTTTTTTTTAATCCACAGAAATATCTCCTGGTAGCAATTAGGTATTTTTGTGAAGGAAGTAGACACATATATTCACTGAGGCATTTTATTAAGATTCTTTATAAAAATCAGGTGGTGGAGCAAGATACATCAGTATTTGTACAAGATGGTACATGCTTAGGGTTCATAGAAATCATGTGAGCTGTGAGGTTGGACCTTGGTCAAAAAAGAGCTCTCTCAAAAAGTCTGGCATCTGCATCCACACATGTTCTGTACATCATGGGAGGCTGTGGGAGAAATAGGGAGGCAGAGACAGATGGTGAAAAGCCCAGAGGCAACCAGCACTGGTTTCTCCCTCCCCCATTTAGGTTGAGGAGAAGGACAAGAGCTCAGCTCCCCACATCCATGCCTTGGACTGAAGCCAAACAGTAAATAATTTTATTTTTTTTTAAAGGAGATGCATTTGTGGAAGATGGAGATGGAGAAGGCATGGCATTTTTTTACTGACTGGTATCTTGACCTTTTTTTTCTTAAGGAAAAAGATGTGGAGCATGGTCTTCAATTTGCTGGGCATTGGTACTATATTTAATGAACAAACATTTTAAAGAGTGAAAAAGGTCTCTCCTCTGAAATCTGCAATTAACAGAGCATAGGTTATTTTTCCTCTATCATTTCCAACACAACATCTTTACCAGCTATGTACTGGTAGAAGCACAGAAATCCACTGACAGTGACATTTACTTAATCTCCAGAAATTCAGAGGAAAGAAATCAAGCAGTCACAGTGCTGGATCAAGTACAGATAATTATTACTGCTTGAGGCTGGCAACTATTAGGGAGGATAAGAACAGCTCTGCCTGTAGAAAGGCATGGATTGAGCAAGCAGCACTTCCTCTGCCATGGAAGCAGGTAGCATCCAAATGGCACACAGTTTCCTTATGTCACAGCTAGATTTGGCTCCCAGGCCAAATCTTGTTAAACCTTTGCAAAATCAACTACCAGACTATTATTTTGCTTTGCCTGATGCAGTTCTTTTCTCCTTGGCCTACTTGTCTTGCCTTTCCACATCTATCCAGTATATCATTGCTGAGAAATCCTCCCTCTGCAGACCATAGAGGCTCCTTCTTTTCCTCTCCACAGATGGAGGTCTCCATGAGCTCTTGTCTTTAAATTTGAGCTACAGAACAATTGTCTGTCTTACATGTTGGCTTCATCATATCTTGCTTTCTTCCCTCTGTTTTGCTTGATCTGGTCTTGTTGGGTCACAACATTCTCTCTTCTGCACCCAGCAGTAGTTCTTCACAAAGAAATTCCTTTCTCACAGCATCGTTTAATTCAGTCCATCCTGCCTCCCCTTTTAGTAGTGATGTCATCACTGTACCACATTACATTTACCTCACTATAGTTAGGTTATAATATTATGAAAGAATAAGGAAAATATTTTGGTGACATGCAATGAGAAAATACACCCAATATTGTCAATAGCCCTGATGTAGTCTGTTAAGGAAAGAGAAAAGAAAGTCTGTTAAGAAAGAGAGTTCTGGAAAGGAAAAATCACAATGGCTGTTTCTCAAGTGAAAGTGTCCTGTCTGACATTTCAGAGCAAGCTTGGCCTAAGATTTAAGGCAATCCATGCTCTAAAGACTCAAGAAGCAGCAGAACAACTCTATGGGCAATGCTTCTCTCTTCCAAGGTGGCTGGGGAATGCAGCTATTGTCTATAAAACTCTTCTGTTCAGTTAGTGGGAACTGACAAACCCTGCAGCCTGTCTTAGGCCTGGCATGGGCAGGGGATGGGTCCAGTAAAGGGAGAAGGAAGTTTGCCACTAGTACAAACACCAGGTTGCCCAACAACCTAAAACAAAAATCAGTGTTAATTGTTTTTGTCATATCTTGTGGGATGCTTACATGTTACCTGAAATCGTTTCAAAAAGAAATTTCTTAGAATCGAATCATAGAATGGTTTAGGTTGGAAGGGACTTTAAATATAGTTCCAATCCTCCTGCCATAGGCAGGAACACCTTTCATGAGACCAGGTTACTCAAAGCCCAATCCAACCTGGCCTGGAACACTGCCAGGGATGGGGCACGCATAGCTTTTCTGGGCAACCTGTTCCTATGCCTTACCACCCTTACAGTAAAGAATTTCTTTCTAACATCTAATCTAATCTTTAATTTCATTGATTTTAGAGTAGGCCTTTTTTCCCCTCTTAATCTGAATACTTTGTATCTCTTTTCTTCTACATTATTCGAATAGATTGTGTGCTCTTTGGCCAAACTCAGGCCTAAGTGAATTCTACATTATATCTATGCTTTTATGTAACAGTTTTGTAGCTCAGCCTCTTTCTGATTGTGAAGAACACAGAAGGGAAGGTGACGGTATGAGAAGATTTTCTTCCTTTTCACTCCTGCTAGTGTTGGTAAGCACAAAGTAAAATTATTTTCCCTGTTGTAAGTTACTGCTAGTTTATATCCCACTTATTATTTCTTACCATACAGCTCTGGATTTACTGCACAGCACAGCACAGCGTGACTGGACAGCCTTAGCTGTTATGGAAACAGGGGTGAGGTGGGTGTCTGCAGCCCAGGAAACACCTACATTTCTCACACACTCCGCGCACTTGTTGGGAAGAAGGTGTGTTTGTACTCTAGCACCAGCAGTCCCGTTATTCAGTACATATCCCTGGCCCCATTTACTACCTATCACTGAAATCTGCTATAGATACAGTATTATTCATTCCCTGATGGTTTCTTTTATGACACTTGGCACTACAAGGACTTCACAGACTGCATATGGACTTTTCCCACAATCTCTTTGCAAACAGAAAGCTGTGATGGAGAGGGAATAGCACTAAATATAGTCCTTAACATGGGATGTTAGGCATCACTGGATACACATGATTTCATATTTATTGAACTCCAGCCCGACATGAGTTTAAAACAGCAAGTGCTTCTGCAAATTTGGGCTTCTCTGGGCTTGCATGCCCCAAGGTGAGAAACAAGCAAAAGAGAATTTTAAGAAGCATTACATAGAGACAAAATTCTTCTAAATCCCAATAGCTGCTGCTGTGTGGGGAAAAGGTTGGTGGCTCTGCAGCTGTAGGGTGCACAGAATGTTGCAGTACTTGGGAGAGGGTGCCAAAGTCAGGGCAGCAGGTTCAATTTTGACAACAAAATGCTCTGCAATGGCTCCGAATATATAAATGAAGCATAGTGGTACTTACACCAGAGCTTTATACAGATACAGACTCATGACAAGTCACTATCTTTATAAAAGTCTTTCTCTCAGACTCATTCTCCTTGCCCAAATGTGATCACACATGGGCAGCTTGCGCTGCCCTCCCACAATCACTGCAACAGAGGTGACTTGCCCAGCATCAGGGGTGCTCTGGGTGCCGGTAAGAGAGACACATACAGGTAATACTTATCTCAGCGGCTTTCAATTCCTTCCCTTCTCAATATATCCTGCCCTTCCTACACATCATCCCTTAGAAACAGGACTCACTTTCATTCCTGCTTCCACTATTCAGCCATTTTCAGAAAGGAAGAGAGTACTTTATTCTGCTTTTCCCATTGCTTTTACTAGAGATATTTGTATATTTTTCTTACCCTCTCAACCACCAGAAAATTAGCTGTTAGGCCTTTTCCATCCTGAGATATATTTATATGTTCCCAAAGCCTTTATCTTTTCTATATTGCACTTTTATCTTCTATGCTTGAGATTTAAAATCCTTAAGAACCCCACTCCTACAAGTCTGCTCTGGCTAATTGGTTTTAATGGTATACCTTCCCCTCCGTTGCTCCAACAGAAATTCTTCTGTCTCATTCTTCTTTTGTCTCAGTTCCTGACAAACACATATCTGATGAATCCTCATTTATATTTGACTCCAGCGTTGGCTCACTTCACCTTTTCTTTAGACACAACCAGTGCAGGTAAAAAAGCCAGCTTGTCTTCCTGCTGCTGACTGAATCAGTTGCTCTGCATACCAGCAGGGAAAAAGAACACGATGAAAACCCTGGTGGGCAAGCAGGGAGCTTCACCTGTACTCTGGGTGAAGCTTCTATTCTTCTCCCCTCAGTTTTCCTAACCTTGCTGGCAGGCATAAATACCCATATTGAACGGGTCTTTCCTTACAAATTCATAAAAAAACTGTGAGAGATTCAGAGAAAAGGACATAGTAATGGTTGCTGCTGTCATGTTTTCACCTTCTGTGGTGATCTCCACCACCAAAAACTGCCATGATCGTAGCAAACCTGTCACTTGCACTGAAAACCCACTGTTATAGATGACCTTGGAACCTCTTTCACTGGTTAGGTTACTTTGGTGGTAATTTTGATGATTCCTAGAACAATAATCCTTGATTGTGGGATTGCCCTGGTTGCATCTGCTACTGTCCTGTTTCTCAGCCTTGTCGTTGTCTGTGTCTTGACACCAGACACTGGGTGTCAGCAGTTACAATCTGGGTAGCAACTTTACTGCACCTGAAGGGATCTTATCAGGAGGGTGAAGTATCAGGTAGCTGGATTTATCCTTTGGGAAATTATCCATTGGCACTCTCCACCTTCCTAATTTACATTCAGGTAGAGTAACTCTGGCCATACCAACCTGCTGGTAGGTCTGCAAGGCACACAGCTTCCAGCTAAAAGAGCTAAGGAGAAGTAGACAAGTTCTTAAATGAAAGATGATGGCTCACTAAGTTTAGGACTGAACTGGGACAGGCCACATACTCATTACTGACTTTTACATATTATTCTGCACCCAGAGAATCAATCATGCAGAAACCTTTGCCTTGCAGCAGACTTGAAACAGGAGCAGCACTTCAATTCTTCATGAGCATATATTTACTTTCTTAGCAACATCTCTCAGGTCTAGCCTTCTGCAATTGAGCTGGCTCCTGGCACCTGTGGCAGCTAAAGGACTCTTTCATACTCAGTACATGCCTACAGGAACCTTAAACAGTGTCTTGAGTGACACACACATTTCAGGTACTCTAGTAGTTCTGGCTAGCTTGGTGGAGGATACAACCTGTCCCTACACGCAGAGCTGTTGAGACATATGGAAAATGCTTGCATGGATGTTACACGAGCTACCATCCTGTTTTCACCACTGCACGGCAGGACAGGTGAGACGCATTTCACTGCTTGTCAACTCTGACTGATCATTGATTCCTTTTCTTTTCCACAGTAAAAAGGTAGGGAAAAAAGCTTATTATGTGTTTCCTAGCACAAGATGGGGTGGTGCATTTTACCTCCTCACTTTTAACTGACATCAGTGCCTACAAGGTACTGTCAAACTGCTTATTGCTGGCATAAATATCCCAAGTAACAAGAATACAGCTCATCACCCGAGTTCACAGCAGCCCTTGTCTCCTCACGCCAGGATGCATTTGCTGGCTGGTCCACATCATTAGGATACAGACAGTCGCATTTTTGTACACTCCCAGTGCCTGCTTTGTCAGTAGAGAAGGAAAACATCAGGCGCACATATGTAGCAGCGGGTGGTTGATTCTTTTTACCTCCTTAATTTAGCATGGGCTTTAACACTGGAAGAGAAATTTTTAAATTGCTCATGAAGACAATGCTAGAGAATATTATAGCAATCAAGGCCAGATTCTAGCAAAAGGAAATCCAAGTACAAGGTTAATATCATTATAGCCTGCAATATCACCAGGACTGAAAGGAACAATTTACAGAGGAAAAACAAACTCCTCAGAATGAACAGAAACAAAAAAGTAGGATGTAAAGAAATTACTCAGAAGTACTGGATTTCATGTAGAAATTAAACTTGCTGGATTCAGTCTTTAACAGCTACATAGTGTGGAGATGCTCTTCAAATACCTAAAACATGTTGCAAAGAGAACAGGAACAAGCCTCTCTGTATGGCCACAGCTAAGACAAAAAGAGATCAGGATCCAGCATGGCAGATTCACCTTTTCCTAATATCTACCTTAATACTAATAATACCAAAGACTTACAAAGAACTTGGATAGGAAGGATAATCTTTAACAATTTATTTCAGAGCAGACAAGTCTGTCCTGCCAAATACGGTGAAGATGCAGCTGATTGTGCCATGCTGTGGAATAAAAACCAAGATGAACTTTTGCATTCCATTCAAGGATTTAAAGATTTCTAACACCACTATTGTTCAGAAATCTTACAATTGAATATTGAAATTTGGAATCTTTAACCAAAACTGCTTTTTGGCTAATCATGCTTTTGCTACGTATTACAATGAAGTGAAAGACTTGCAAACCTTACCAGTTTTACAGTATCTGAAAGCTGATTTGACAATCAGGCATCATGTAAATGGAAAGAATGAAACAGATTTTTCTTCCTGCTACTTTGTTTAAAACTGCTAATGACTGCCTAAAGCTCAGATTTCTACTCTAGTTGCATGTGCAGATATTAAAGTTAAGTGTCAAAGTTGAGAATGTATAAAAAAAAATGTTCTTATTTGGAATATTGATTTATTTATTAATGAACTTGCTCCTTTTCTAAGTCTGTTTCCGCAGTTCCCAAATTATGTGGAAGTTATTACTGCATGGTTAGACCACCAGACAGGAGAAAGAGGTGTCAAGTTACTGGACAAATAGCAGGTTATTAATAGAAGGGCCACTGACGCATTTGGGGCAGCAGCCTCAGGAGTTTTGCCTGGGTTCAGACAGACTCTACCAGGACAGGGAGAACAGCCTGAGCAACACCTGAAGCACACAGCTGCCATTTGCAAGGCTCAGGTTCAGGAGCAGCATGTGTGCCCAAACAGGTGGGCAGCAGACACTGAAGCTCACAGGCACTGTGTACTGAAGAGTTTTTCTATGAGTGCTGTGCCAGCCTCCATCAGACCTGAGCTCCTGGAGTGTAACTTTTATTCCTCAGAGCTGCAGTGTCAGACTCCCTGTTACCAGGCTGAAGGGCAGGCTTGATTGAGTGGAAACACATGGCACCATTCTTCCTTAAAGAAAATCATAACTGATCACAATCTTGTATCTCTTATCATCTTACTGACATGTCTTGTGTTAACAACTGGATGTGCTGCCTTACCTGGGAAAAGGCAGCATGACAGTGTCTCAAATCCTAGGGCTAATCTTTGGGCCCCTTGCTGCACAATTGGCCCTTGCTGCACAATTGGCCCTTCTGGCACCTTCACAGCACAGCAAGAATTTGAACATTTCTGCCTTTGGGGCACCTAACTTTTGCCTCTGCAAGAGATGCTCAGTCTATGACAATACATACTATCACCCAGTACCCAAGAAAGCCTGCACACTGGGCAGGGAGGCTACTCAAGCAGCAGAAGGAAAATACATCCACAGCATCCACATCCCAAGAGAAGGAACGTTAAGTATTTTTCCTGCACTCAAGAGCTTGCAGCTGTGATTTTTCAGTTAGGTTCGTAAACACTTCATCTGCAAAAGAGGAGATAGCCTCATTTTCTTTTAGCCAGTTATAAGAAGATTTCTCCAGGGACGCTGAGTCCCTTCTTTACCTCAGGGGACTAAAACTCTCTTCTCTATGTTTGAGGGAAAGCAGTCTAGGTTCCAGATATACCAGAAGTAGGCTGTTGCACTGTAATGGGCAAGGCCTCAGGGCATTTTTACTTGCTAAGGAAAGAGATTTTGAGCATGTTTTTCTGAAGTCCGCTTCACAAAAATGCTCGTCTTGCATTCACAATGGTGTGGCCAAGTTGCAGCTCAGCCTTCTATATTAATATTCTTAAGTAATTTCTGAAATAATCTTGAAGAGTAACTCAAACTGAGTCGCACACGAGGAAGCTACTTATTAAAGGAAGTACTCTCAGTTCTTTCCCTGATGCCTAAAGCAATTGTACTCAGTATACACTTGACATGGAAAATTAATAAGTACATTTAAATACAAAACTGAAATGAGCATTTACTACAAGTCATTACGGGCATGTGGTGTTGTCCTTCCAAACCAACCAACCGCTACTTTAGTAGGTATATTTACAACCCTGTAAGCTGAAAGTTGTTTCTGATCTGATATTATTTCAAACTACAGCTAGTCCGGCAAAAGTTTCTACATACTTCTGTTGACTTAAGAGGAACAAACCTGACAGATTTGCCCCTGCAAACTTTATTGATTTGCAAAGAAAAGATGCATAGTGAAGTTTGAATGTGTTTACAGAATACATCCTTTAAGGCAACGATTACCACTTTCTTCTGATGAGCACATGGCTAACATCATGCTGAGCAATACCTGCTACAGCTAAGCCAATCACAGTAGCAGTGGAAAATATTGCTAATAAGAGAACCTACCAAGTACTAAGCATTCATTTTCACAGAAGGAATAAAGTGCATAGTCACAATTCGTTTCTTTTAGATGTGACAGAAAAACTGACTTTTTTTTGTTAAAATCTGATGCAAATTTTCCCCTTAAAAAAAATTTAGAGTTGGAACTGTCAGACAAAAATTGACACTTCAAGGTTATGAACAAACTAAGTTTAATCTAAACCTAGTTTACAGTTGTTTCAGATGAAAACCAATTTCAGTTTTTCCAGTCAACAAATGCAGCAGAAGCCACGTATGTGTCAGCAGGTAATTCAATATGATAGGAGTGAATCCACAGAATCGAACAGTTGATGTAAACTTCTATACCCATAGCATATACAATCTGGAAATTTGATGGCCAGGTTTAGTCTGATGCTTCAGACACCCTCAACACATACATGGTTTCAAGCTGCCTGAAAGAAACCACTGCTATTGGCTTGGGTCACCATTCAGAGCTGGAGGGCATCTGGTGCATACTCAGAACCCAGTTCCAAGTTCTCCAAAAGGAAGTGAACACAAGCACACCAAAATGGCTTTGGCAGCCAAACCAGTCTGGGGCAAGTGGAGATGAGACAGGGATTTTCTCCCAAACAGCACAAACTACATTGCTGCTGTAGATGCAGCTGGAGCCATCCCCTAAAGAGAGCACATCTACTGGGATGTTGGGTCTCACACAATGCTTTTAAGCCAGGGCGGAATGACCATTTCCCAATGAACTGCGTTGCAGTATTCCCAATGGAGCCAGATGGCAGAATTGTTATCAGCATGTAGAGCATAAGTAGTAGTAACAATGTAATCAAGATGACAATGATTTTAAAGTTTCATTCTACCCACAGTATGAATTTGAAGACAGTCATACAAAAAGGGGCTGCTCAGGACAAACTGAAAGCAGAATTTCCGCTCCTGTTGCAGATGTTCATAAAGAACAATTGCTTACTTGCAGAAGTTAAAAATTCCTTCATATGAAGGGGCACTAAGATGCATAAGATGTAATACACTTCAAAAAAGCAAGCATTGTACAAGTCCATTTTACAAGCCATAATGTCTATTACATCAACATTCAACAATACAAAGCTTGTATTTATATGTAAAAATAGAATATAAACAAGTAGTAACTCACATTAAGACAATGGCCACAGCAAAATTTCTCAGAGAAAGTGCTTTACCAACACAAAATACCCTAAAGACTAACAAGCCAGCTCTGAAGTTCTCCAATTTAAAAGCGGTAGGGATAGAAACAAAAAAAGTGCAAGTGCCATCCAAAATCTTGATAGAAATCAAGAACTCCAAATATGACATGTGCCTCAGCTGAGAGTCAGGTCAACTCCATCTGGGGAGTCATTACACCCTAAATATGAAACAACACCATTTGGAAAAAGTAACAGAGTAGTTGATTTACTTAGACATGGCTTTATTGAAGCTATAACTTAATAAATTTGATGCTCCAGCTGTAAAGTTATCCCACAGACTAAGAATTACCACAAGAAAAAACGTAAGTAATACAAATCTACTTTGTCATCCAACTGGTAGAATTGAACCTGAAGGATGCTATTCTTTCAAGATAAGGAATTAAGACCATCACAGGACTGAATAAACAGGGAAATACAGTAATAGTGTACTTCACAGTAAAATACCTCTTTATTAGGAATATCTTGAAAAGTAGCTTTTTATTTCAGGTAAGAAAAATAGCATTCTGACTTCTAGTCAGTGCTGATTCTGGTCATACACAATATTCTAAACAGCTAGAAAAGTTATTTGCACCATTGTTGCCCATTAACAGTTCTCCCAACTGTCCATTCACTGTTGTTTAGCTTGTTCTTAAATATCTTGGAAGAAATTCTTTGAATAATGTTTGTATTTAGATCTTGGTTAAGACTAACAGACTGACTTGACAGTGACTCAGCATTTGTTATTGGCTCACATACAACTTTTATACGCTGATTTTAAAAGAACACCACAGTTCAGTAGCTTATACACAAAGACAATTGAGAGGGCAACTCTCCAGGAAGACTGTGGTAGAGCAAATCCCATTCTTCTACTATACAGTTAAGTACTGTAAAGTAGCAGCAGTTTCAAGATCTTCTATACTCCTGTATAAGAGAGCACTGAAGAACAGAATATTGGAATATTGCTGTTACAATTCAAACAGCAAACTACTTTGTGTGTACTTTTTTTATACTCAGTACAAGTCTAGACTCTCTCTTGCTGTGCTGTAACTTGACAGTTTAAGGTAGTTAATTAAATCATGTTGTGAACAAAGACATAAAACCTTTGTGTAAGCTTCACTGTTTAGGAGTGAGCATGAATACTTGCCTTCTCAAAAATAAAAAAATAATTTTCCATCATAAGCATATAAGTA
The DNA here is from genome assembly GCA_013397135.1 of Pachyramphus minor. Taxonomy (NCBI): domain Eukaryota; kingdom Metazoa; phylum Chordata; class Aves; order Passeriformes; family Tyrannidae; genus Pachyramphus; species Pachyramphus minor. Next base: position 282,618 of record VYXB01001749.1, on the reverse strand, counting down.
TGTAGCATATTGTAGAACAAATTTTTATCCAATTAAAAATGAAAGTTATGTATTTCATAGAAGTGCTATACAGCATCTGTAATGGAGTCTGTGTTTTTAGATACCTGACATCCATTTGCAATACGAGATACATCAGGAAAGGTATTCTCCAGACACATGTATTAATTTTTGGTCTTGTAATTTCTTCCATCCTCTGTAGCCAATATGTAGCTAAAAGATACCTGTTTTAAGTAGACTTCCATGTGTAGATGTTTCTTAAATGCAGATGGAAACAATTGATAATGATATTACAATCTCCAAATACACAAGTTTGTGGTTGTTTTAAGGAGAATTTAAAACATATTTAGAAACACCAAACCCAGGCTATATCAGGAAGGAATCTGATACTCAAATAAATAGAAAATTTGCGTTTTAATGTCACATTGAATTTTAGTACATTTCAATCCAAGAAAAAATAAACAGACATAGTAATGAGTACAGGATTATATATATTACAATATGCCTTGTTATAATACATTTGTAGCTTTACGATAAAAAAGCTCGAGGGCAGATGGAGTTTGAGCTCATTTAAGTAATTGTCAGAACAAAGCATTAAATGCATTTCTGGAGTAAGTACTTTTATTTAAATTCAAAATCTTAAAACAGCACTTGACCTTGGCCTTTTCTTTAAAAGAAAAAATTAGCTACCATGGAGCTAACTAGGTAAGTCTTCTGACAGGTTTAAATGATATAGAAAATGCTTTTCCCAATTTTACATAAAATGAAAGGACAGATGATTTCTAAAACAGCACCTATGGCGAACTCCATGTTGACCTTGACCCAGAAATGCATGTTACTGATCTCCACAAGGAACCCAGCAAATTTTGGAAGTTGTCCATTTCACACAAAAGCAAGAGAAAGGGTTATCATATGCAAAAATATTTTTCCAAACTGTTCTTAACATGTAATTGAAAACTAAAGGCATGGTCTCTTCATTATAAAAAAATAAAGGTACAACAGGGACTCTAAAGGAAGATACTCAGCTATACTAAAGTTGCAACTCTCTGAAAGGAAGGAAAAAGGAAAAAAGTCAATTAGCTAAGCTTTGTGCTCTAACCAAACTACTTACAGTGATTTTCAATGGCAAAAGCCCACATGCTGACTGGGTGATCTGACAGTTCCAAATACTTTTTGTAATAATTTTTATTTGTATACAAGGACACTAAAACGATCCAGTCATGCAACGTTTAAGCATTCTGCATCTCTTTTCCAATCTTATAGCTAAGGATCTTGTTCCAGTCAATCTTGGTGCGGGTAACTGGCAACTGTCGACGTAAGGCCTTGAAAGTAGTGTCGGACATAGTCTGATAATTCTCACTGATAGCAGTCTGTTAAACACAAAGTCATACAAAACAAAGACACATGAAGAACACAACTAGGATGCTGTATAAACATTAAATGATTGAGAAGCCTGCTACCTCTTTAAACAGGCTTAATAAAAACATGCTAAATTAAAATAATATTTTATGAAGGAAAGCTGTTAGATATAGATTGAAACTATGTGAAGAAAATTAGTGAGACATGTAATAAACCTGGCCATAGCCAAGGTGTTTCAACAAACCAGTGTGGTTAATCAGCAGAATGAATAAAGGGCTGATCAGAGTTAGCACACATATCAGTAACTCTAGACACCAAAGTCTTCCACTGTTTTTCCTATGAGGATGGTAAAGCTGGTCTACAACATTGTATGAACTTGAATATAATGCATACTATACATATTTCGAATTTTTTTATTAAAGAGCATTTTTTTTCAAACTGACAGGACATGGTGTCTGAAATTTACTTTATGTTCAAGACCTGAATGAATGTGTATCCACTTCTACAGAGGGTATCCAGAACAGTTACACGTTTCTAACTTTGAAATGACTGATTGAAATAGGTAATGCCTATTGTCATATTTAGCAGAATTGTCCAACAGAATAGCCTCTGAACAGAATCTGCACAAAAATTCCACTTAGGGAATGCACTAATGCTTAAAGAGATCAGAATTGCTGACATTTGATCCTGCTAGTAGCTTTTCTGCTCTCAGAAAATTATTTCTACTGTAATGTTAAGTAAGTGAGCACAATCACTAAATACCTCTGAAAGACAAGAGAGAGTTAACAGCAGCATCTAATCTATTTATAAGGAACTGCAATATCTTAATATCAAAAGCTTGCTAGTTATAGAATACTATATATGTATGGTAATGCTATAACTATGACTAAGGATACAGCATTTGTTTCCAACATACCTGATATTCATTTTCTGCAGCCTCTACGATTTTTATAAATTCCTTTGCTGTCTGGGCTTCGTTCTAGGAAAAAAGCATTTGAATTAGTGTGATATGCAGTATAATTCTGGGACCAGTTGGATTATGTTTTTCCTATAGTTATGTATAGCATCAGGTAGACTCGATGAGAACATTTGACCACATTCAGTGGCTAAACCAAAACTGAACCTAACATTAATCCAAAAGGCATATTCAATCAAACTGTAACAAGCATAAAGATTACCATGGAGCTTATTAAAATATTTTGATTAAAAATTCTATGGTATGATAAAAAGACATATGGAACACAACAGCATTTGGAAATACGACAGTGCACACACAAGTCTCTAAAAACATGCCAATTATTGATAACAACATTATCAATGCTACATTTCCAGTACAAATCCAAGAAGCATCAGCTAACCCAAAAGTTATAGCAGAAGACAACCACAAAATCAAAACAGATACGTTCACCTCTAAACAAGCATTGCAGTCTACAACTTCCTCATGAGGGGAAGAGGAGGGGCAGGCACTGATCTCTTCTCTGTAGTTACCAGTGACAGGACCCGAGGGACTGGCCTGAAGTTGTGTCAGGGGAGGTTTAGGTTGGATATTAGAAAAAGGTTCTTCACCCAGAGGGTGGCTGGACACTGGAACAGGCTCCCCAGGGACGTGGTTACAGCATCAAGCCTGACAGAGTTCAAGAGTTGCTTCGATGATACTCTCAGGCACACGGTGTGACTCTTGGGGATGATTCTGTGCAGGGCTAAGGCTGGACTTGATGAGCCTTGTGGGTCCCTTCCAACTCAACAGATTCTGTGATTCTGAATCTGGAGACTAACCTGAGGAAAACACTAGACTTTATATACCTGGTCTTCTACAAACATCCCCAAATACATCTTGTCAAAATGAGGGTGCAAACACTATGCCCAAATTTCATGAAGACTGCAAAGGATGAGGCTGGAAGCCAAGAAACTGTTTAAGAATGCAGGTGTATGTTTGTTTTAAAAATAAAACATTTTCCACCAGTCCATCTGGACGCAAATTAGCTCAAGTGCATGAAAGAAATCTCAAGAAAAAAGAGATGGTTCATGAATTTCCAAACTTCCAACTTAGCATTGGAGACATTCCTAAACGTGCTTTTGCAGAAGCTGTTAAAAGTTCTCGTCCCATGTGATCCTTCATTCCTACAAAGGCAAAGACCAGGAGAAAACCGACAGCTTCAACTATAACTGGTTCAACGTTTCAGTGAAACTGCACATAACAGCTATGAAAGCGCTCCTGGACATTGCAAGAGAGATGAAGGAGGCAGCAGAGACCAAGAAGAACAAAGGAAAGGGTTTTGACTTTTCCGTGAACTGGGACAATGCTTTCAAAGGCTCTGCTAATGAAAGAAAATATTCAGAGATATGAGGTTTTATTTGTCTCAGAGAAAAATAAGGGATAAAAAAAATAATCTTCAGCAAAATTATTCACACCTCTAGCAATAAGAGAATTCTTCAGTCATTTATTTCAGTTGTGCAATACTGATGGTATAAAATGGCTTCTCTGCCAAACAACAAAAAAGAGGAGCCATTGAGACTCCTACCTACCAATTCTTCTGGGTGAAATAAGAACTTGTACAGCCTCTGACCTCTATGAAGCTCAAAGCCAAGGTTAAAAATTCATAACCAGCAGCATACTAGCTTTTGTTCTAGCAAAGTGATGAGCCTTGTGGGTTCCTGCTCATCTGTCTTCTGCTGCTTTACTGAATTGCAAAACAGAATTAAGTTTCTTCCCAATAGAAAGTGAAACAAAAGCTATTGAAAGGAGAACTGCATCCACATAATCTTCCCTGAAATAACTCTTATTTGAATAAAACACTAAATAGATCCCTTTGCTCAGGGGGTGAAAAGTAATTTTATATCTACAGCTCCAGAAGTGTTATCAGTTGGCACCACACTCCCCCATTCTTTATGGTGCTATTGCAACTGAAAAGCCAACAAGCCTCGCTTTGTATTAATAAACAATGTTCTTTATTGATGAATTGAGCTTTTGAGCCAAATTGGTTACTGCTAGTCGTTATCATTCAAATACTTCTACTGTTCACTTTTACAATTTCTCTTTGCCAGTTTAACCTCACTGGCTTAAGTTTTATTAAAAAACACTCCAATACAAAACCTTACTGATCATAAATACAATTATAAACACATTATTTCAGAAGCAGTAGTTGTTCATGATGCAATATTATCAGCCCTTAAAAGATACATCTGGTACTATTTCCAAACAATTTTTATTTCTATTGTTTGCTCCTCAATACTATAAGGATCCATCTGGAAAGAAGTTGAAAAAGATGATGCTTTAAATATAAAGTGTGTTATGCTTCTCAAGCTGAAGCATCTGTGAAAGAGCTTTTTGTACAGAAAAGCAAGAGGCTGACAGCACCAGCTACAGACAGGGAGAAAATGAAAAGAATACTCACTACTACTTCTGAACTGGTAGCATTTGTTTACTATTTTTAGCATACCAGTCTTCTCCTAGAAAGCAAAGGAGGCAATCTCCTACTAAAGTCAGTTATTATAACTCAAACCTCCCTCATATTCCAAAATTACTTCCATAGGTCACTCAGCAGACAAAAGTTTAAATACAACAAAAGTGCAGAAAGACAGCAAGCTAGTTAAAGCTTTAATATTGAAGTTATTTTAACTTATATAAGCTACATGCAAGCATACATTAATTTTATATTTTTTTACTTTTTTTAAACACTAACTACATATTAGGTAAAAGTAGTAAGCATCACATGCAAAATATTTGTAAATTAAAACATTAATTCCCATGCATGCAGAAGAACAAACTTGTCTCCAAACTTCTGAGCTTTTTTTTAAGCAGTCACCTCAATATACCATTAAGGTCCTTAAAGTTCACTTACAGACACTGTTAGAGAATCTTGTATGTCTTTATGGCTCACCAGCTGAACATTACCATCTTCATAATAGTGAACCTACAGACAATTAAACAAAAAAACTCAAATGTTACAGATCAACAACATACAGGCAAATCAAAGTATTCTGTTATTTATCATAGTAACAAACCTATACAAATCAACCAAACAGGCACATAAAATGTTACAGTACAAAAGCAAATAGGAAAACCAAGATACTGTAGAATTTACTATTTTTGAGAGGGAATACTAAGGGGGATACTCTGGAAACACTTTTGTGTTGATGTGCCTTATGCAGCATTTCATGCAAAGAACTTTTTTTTAAGCTTAACAGCATGAAGATGACAACATATTATTTATGTGACCTTACTAGAAACACCTGAAATGAATATATTAGACTACTGTAAATAGCAAAGATATATTTAAAATTAGAATAGTTTTTGCAAGGTTTCAGGACACTGTGAAGTTGTTCTGCTTCCCCCAAACTGTTTCCTAGGGACAGTGCAACATTAGGTTTTCCTTTCTAGATCTGCCTGGGTTTGATATTTTGCTCTATTAGATATGGCTCGTACCAAAAGCTGGTATTTACCTAGACAAGGGAGTTCTTTGGAACAAAGAACTTTGGAACAAAGTTTGCTGAGGTTAGATTGCAAAGCAGGATAAAATCTGTTGTATGTATGGAACAGCTTCCTTGGTTATTTTTCAGGAGGAGACTAGTAAAACTACCCCAAGCTAACTTAGTACTTTTAAATTCAGCTGGGAAGGATTTGAAAACATTTAGTTCCTAATACAACTGTTGGAAAACTTAAAAACTAGGAAGCATATATAAAATTACATGTAATCATTCACAATAATTGATATAGAAGAGTTATGCAGGTCATTGACATTTAAACAAGTATCTTTAAATATTTTTTTTACAATTTTGATAAAGTCAAGATAGTTAATATAGCTGACATTATAAGAAAATGAAACATTTGTGTCTCACCCTATTAGACAAGGTAACATTTTAATTTTGAGATTAATGCACAATAGTGTGATTTCATATGCATTGTGATCATGTGTGCAAAAGACTTTGTAAATAGCTTTATTTATAAAGCTTTATAAATAACAATAGAAAAAACATGACACACAGTAAGAGAGTTATGATACCATTGCAAAAGAAAGGTTTCCTATATCGGAAAAAATTATTTCCTATGATTCATCTTACATGATTATTTTGCTTATCCTCAAATACTTGTTTTACAACAAAAGGTATCAACCTATCCACAAAGCAAGTTTCTTTTCAAATCAAACATTGCTGGGTGAAACTTCTGCCAACCTTTTTCAACCCAATTCCTAAAAGATGAGAAGTGCAAAATTTTAAGAAATCCCAATGAAATGGCAGAACCTAAAGAAATATCCCCTCTTGTCCATGACAATCCACTGCAGGGACCCAAACCACCTCTGTGCTTTCAGACACAAACATCCTATCTGTCACTGAATCATATTCTTGGCAAACAGGCCTAAAATCTTAACAGGGATGAAGCATCAAACCTAATTCTGGGATGTGTTATATCTTAAACTAAATATGAGACATCAGTGTTCTGTACTACACCTCACTACTGACATCCTTCTAGAATGCTAGGTCTGGGTTCAGAAGACCACAAGAAGGAGGATGTTTATGAACAGAACCTCTTGGAAGGTTAAGTTAGGAGGGATGTGAATAATAAATTATCTAAGAGATAAAATTAGTAACCAGCACACTTAGTTTTCCATGCACAGTTGCAACATGTTAAGCACCGAAGTGACTTAGTTTTAGTAAAAAGTTCTGCTGTTACCTTTCCCCTTACATACAGAACAAAAAGAAAACTAAACAATGGAAGAGACTGACAGTTGACAATCTCCTGCACTAGAATTTATTAAGAGAATTAAAAAAAAAAGAAGATATTGTGCACATGATCTTAAAAATGCTGAAGACACCCGTGGTGCTGCAATTTCCCCCCAGTTATTCATAAAAGGCCTTATCAGAAACAGGGCAATGGCATATTGCTGTCAAAGATTTTGCAAACAACACTGAAATTACTGAAATTTCACTCATGTTTTAGGGAGTTGATATTCTAGAATGTTATTTTGCTCCTTCAAAAAAAATTAAAGCATCTTTTTTTGTTTGTTTTGAGAGATGAAAGGGGAGCACTCCCACAAACATTGAAGAAATTGTACACAATTTGCAAAAAAATTTGAAAGTGAGTTCAAAATTTCTTGTTGAAACAATTATTTCCTATACAAGCAAAAAAAGTAGAACTTCTCATTACTCTCCAGAACACAGACTTTAATGAATGTAAATAATTACTTGATTTACTATATGAAATCGTAACAAAAGACTAAATCAGCTGGTGGCTAAATTGAAAAGCTGATTAGAACTTAAATAAGTTCCTTGGTTGAACTATTTTCTAGGCTACTGGGCTAATCTTTTATAGACTTAGATGCCTCCTTGTTCTGGAAAACCTCTGAAGACATTTAATCAAAAAGTGTGTGTTGTGCAGAAAATGCCTATTTTGCTGCAAGCTAAATTTAAGTGACAAAGTCTTGAGAAGCCTAGAAGTTACTCAGGGTGCTGCTTACTATGACTGTTGTGATCTGACAACATAATAATGGGTGTCCACATTTTCACTGTCATTACAACGTTATGGAATTTGTCCCAGAATGGGAAATCAGATTCAGGTTCCCTTGCTTGGGTGGATCTGAACACAGCTACCACATCCTAAAATAACATCCTAGCCTCAGGCTATGCCGAGAAAAACATCCCTTTGCACCTTCCTTCTGAAATCATCACTGAGCAGTAAGGAGGAGCAAAACTCATGGGGGCGCAAAAAGAGCAGGAAAAAGGAACTTGATCTATATCTCATAAGAAACATAATAAAGTACTGTGCTGATAGTCAAACTGCACTAAGATTCTAGTCCTTGATCCCAGAACTGTTTTAAAGTATGCATACACATTCCAGAGAATTAATCCAGGAAGTCAAGTCTCCCTGCCTACCACATGACAGTCAGACTTCCTTTGGTGTCAAGACTTCTGCCTGCTTCAAATTCCTCCTTTCTGAATGCCCTAAAGCCAACAGGAAGGGCAAATTCTGCATGAAGGTTGATGCATGAAGATTGATGCATGAAGATTTAATCTGCAATGCAGATTAAAAAATTTCTGATGGTGCAATTGCTGAAACCACAGGTTATGAACAATAGGGTAACATGAAAAAAACCCTACTGTTAGTTAGAATGAAAAAATTAGTTCTACTTCAGAAAGAGCCTACCCTCAGGAAAGACTTGTCCCACTGTGAATTCAAGAAACAGGAAACCAAAGAGATATATGCCTAGCTGAGGTGAATACACCTTCTGAAGTCTTCTGAATCATTACATTAAACACATATTTAGTGTTTGTAAGAATTAGGTAAATGTGCAATTAAGTCACTCACACGTAACTGAATTGCTGCTTTGCTTACTGGGAACCCAAATTCTCTTAACATACTTAATACACTGGCCTGAGTCTCCCTCAGTAGTAACTGGAGACTTTACTGCCCAGGACACAGTCTGAGATAAGCATACCTGAATTTTCAAGATGCCAGCCACTTGAGTGGTTGAAGGGGTGATTGTAAACTTCCATTCTGACCTCCAACGGCCATTCCTTTAAAAAACAATAAAACAGAAATTGGATGTCACCCCACTGGTTAAGGAAAAAAAAATCCCAACATAGAACTAAGAGTCAAAGGAAACCAGAGAATAAAATTTGCAGTGCAACTACACATGCACAAAATCTGCCCCTAAAGACTTAGCCTCTATCAGTGAAGAACAGAAAAGTTTTTCAAAATATTTAACCTCAGTTTTCAATGCAGACCAAAGAGATTTATTAGTAAGGATACTTAAGAATAGGACTTAACTTCTGAAAATGCCTAAAGCCTCCAGTGTTCTTTCCATCTTTCTGCATTAATCAGGCATCCACAGTCAACATTTTGTTTCCGGGACCTGGATGACTTGCTGGATCAGTCAAAGTCACGCTTCACCTCAGGCTATCAAAAACTTGAATGGAAGGAACACTAAAGTAGCAAGACTTTCTGCTATACGGAGCTGAAACTAGGCCTTTCAGCACTTCTAGCATTTCCCTTCCAGGACAACTATTTCCTTTCAGTTCTCTTCCACCAATTCAATATCCTTGTCAAAATACTTAAAGGGAGTTTCAAATATCTGGAAAACAGTATGAGCAGAGTGCAGTTTCACCTGATTTCTTTCCTGTAGACTAGACATTTTCCTATTCAGTTATGAGGTTACTGGATTAGAAGGTTAGTACATTGAAGCTGTATTAAGAATGCACTGCAGCTGTCCTTGATTCCTCCTGTGTTTGCACTTAAAGAAGGAAAGAAAGTTGATACTAGAAGTTCCAGTCCTGCTAATGTTAGGTGTAAGTTCCAGTGCATTCAAGAAGGGGAGAGAAAGAGATAAAATACTAAAATTAACAGCTACTAATGAATCTATATAATGACACATCTTTGATACAAACAACAGTAATTTAACTATAAAGCATTTGGTTATTATTTCAGAAAAATTTAAAATTAGCACTGAAAGTTCAGACTAAGACAATTCAGAAGCTTGTTGGCATCACTGACAAAACACTGAAAGGTTGCCCAACTCAGTGACACTAATACTAACGACCAATCCATAGGTTATGAGAAAGCCTATGTGCTGAACTACACTTCAAGTATAGTTTTTAGATGCCTGGGATTCAACAGCTAGCTAACAGATTTGTTTGCTTCTTAGCCACTTTGTGGTCCCTTGAAGTTAAGATGACCACAGTGTTTCCAGTGTGGGATATCTTTTTTGCCCTTAAGATGCTTTCCAAAAAAAAAAAAAAAAAAAAGAGTTACAGTTCAGAAGGACCCTTCTGCAGGAAATGCTCTGAGGTAAAAACAATGTTATTACTTTATTTAGCTCTACTGACTTCATATGTTTTGCAAGAGATTAACTATCCTTCCTACTACATTGATAGTATTTCAGATAATCATAGAGTATTTTTCTTTGGTATGTATTGGTTTTCTATCATCCAACAAACTTGTTCTCATGGTAGGTTGACAGCCTTCTAAATGCCTAAGAAGTTGGGACACCCTGAGGATAAATACTGCTTGTAGCTTGGGCTGGATATCCAGACATACAGCTGGATCACTGAGGAGCCTGGTTAACTTCGAATCCATTTCTCCCATATCCTACCAAACCAATATGCATTATTACAACTAGCTAAGAACGAGAATTATAGTCTGACTATCCCCCTGCTATCCTCTTAGAAACACGGTAAATATTTACCCATAACGTTAATAAAGAAAACTTCCAAGAAACATTTTCTCCATTTATAAAAGGTTGCTACATATCTGTCTCTCATCTTTAAAGACTATAATATTGAAGTAACTATTTGGAATATCAAAATTCATTCACACTTCCAAACTGAAAAGAAAATCAGTATTATTATTTCAAGTTACTTATAGTATTGATGTAAAACATACAGACTTAACTAGTCAAGTTTAAGTCAACAGGAAAAATAACTCAGCTGTATCAATTCAATAAAAACTGCTGTACTGGGCAAATAATTTAACTGATATATACACATAGTGAAATTACTATGCATATGCAATATCCACCTTCAGCATTAGAAAACAAAGATTTCTGCACTTCCAGTCATTACCCATGGGACTACTAAATATAAATTTCAAGCAGATGCAAAATAGCAAATAAAATAATAAATGCATTTCTTCAGACAGCCGCATATATTAGTTATCCTTAACCCATTCCTGGTAGTGTGATATTTATCTAAACTCTGGCCAGTTTCCTGCAAGGTGCTATCCAAAGTTCACTCCAGACTGTGGAAAACATCTATCAGCCAATTCCATTATAAATAGAAATGTGCAGTTTGTAAGAGTTCATTTCATCCAAAATTATCTTTATCTACCTCTCACAAAAATTAATCACGCAAGTCCTACGGTCAATAATTTCTGGTCACTTCTCTAAGACAGTCAAAACAGGAAGAACTGGTTTTATTCTGTCAATCACAAAGGAAGCAACACATGAAAAAGCAACTGCATTAGGGAACACAGCCATGGTACTGGTACCAGTGTGATCAACTGTGTCATATGGAATTTTACAAAGTTCTGCAAAGGAGATGCAGGCACTTAGTCTGACATTTTACTTATCACAAAGGGAGAGATTTCTACAGTTTTGGCAGACAAATGTCAAGTGGGGTGGAGGGAGAAAAAAGTCACGTATAAGATGTGTACTCATTCTCTGAACTAAGGATTATCAGTGTGATGGCACTCACTCAGTTTGCTGTAGTTTACTCTGTGTGTGTATCATACAAAAACTTACCAAAAATTTTTTGCTTGGAACTGATGGCTCTCTATGCATGCAATAATGGTTTGCTGTCCATCAATTGTTTTACCATACACCTGAAATAAGAAAAAGAAAAAAAGAGTACAAAAAGGAACAGAGTCCAGGTTTTAGTATATCATGCTCAAAATTCTTAGAGATATCTGGTTCTACTACAGTTAGATAAACTGTAAAATTTCATTTTACAATCATTATGGTTCTTACATAATATTTCATACATGAAACATAAAGTGTTTATTACAAAGCAGAAAAATCTAACATTAGAAAACGTGAAGGTCAATCATCTTAACTGAATTTTATATGCTGTGAACTCATTTGTCTGCAACTATAGGGATTTTAAGCATATAGCAATGACTACTGAGACTATATATATATATATATGTATATTACCAGCTGAGTTTCAAACACCAGTTATTCTACACTTAAATGATGATTTAAGCCTGTAAAGAATAGCAAAAAGGTGACTAAGCAGACAGGTTTGGTCCTCCGTTCTGCTTTATCCCCCAAAATCAAAGACCACTAAATATTATCTCAATGAACATCCAATCTAGTGTCCTTTACGGGAGCTGGAACTCATCTGACTGCCTGGGAATCCAATCCAACTTGTTAATTCAGCAACTGATCAACTTTTTTTCCCTAGTTATTTTTTCTGTCACAACATAAAGCACAGGACAGCTATCAATGGATTACTTTGCTGAGGTTTGAGTAGTCAGAGTGTTTGTAATGGTAAATGAATGCTATTTTAGTCCAGACTGAGAGGTTTTACTCTAAGAAGTCATTAAAACCCTCCAATTCTGGTGGTAAGAATACAGCACTTTGACGTATAGGAGATATGATGGAGAGAAAACAGTTTGCTCTACTAAGACAGTTTTCACTAAACCAAGCTAAGGCAGCCATTTGTATCATGGATGTCCTCTCCCTCCCTCCCTCCAGCCCCTTTCCCCACCCCACAAGCAACCAGCCAGGTAGCCAGAATCAGTGGGATTAACCAGCAGTAGTCCACAGAAAATCTTAATGCTTTACGAAATTTAAATAAAAATGCTCCAAAACTGAGAGGTAAGTCTTCACTATGACCTGCAGTAACCACCCACTAATAATCCAATAGCTTAAATATTAAACTTCTGAAGCCTTCCCTTATTTCCCTGTATGAATTACTGACAGGAATAAGTTCCTTACAGTCCAAACTGCCTATCTTCCTGGTTTACAAATAGCTACCTTCTTAAAATTTATTTCTATCTATAGTGGTACAGTGGTTATGCAATTTAGCACTTACTGTGCAAACACCATTTGGATAGTGTTCCTTCACATATGCTTTCATTGCTGTTTCAACTGAATTTCTCCAGGATTCTATGGCATTTTCAACTTCATGGGGTCTAGGATCGGTAGCCTCCTTTCTTAAGTGATCAAATTTAAAAGAAATCTTGTTCTTGGGATCCAAAAATTTTCCATTTCCCAAATCACCATGTTCTGTTATCAAAACCTGTGTTATTAAAATTTTAGTTAAAATATTACATTTACATTGTTATATACATCTATATTATATAAAATTTATTAAATTATAAAGTTAGTTATTAACATTTGCTATTTAATAAAGAGGGAAAAAAAAGCTACGCCAAATCTGATTATATCTGACATGAAGCCTACTCACATCCAAAGACTCACACTTTATATGCATACAAAATATGAATATGCATATGAGAGAAGGCTAATATGATACATTGCCTCAGAAAACAAATTTGAATCTTACCCTCTTACTGCAACAAACAATGCAATAAGATATAAATGTCTTCTAGTAGTGAAGATGGAGCAAGTTGTTTTTACAGCTCCAAAACACATCTCACTGAATTCAGCCAACATCACAGACTGAAATTTCAACCTTTTTTGTTGTCCCAACATGAATAACTTATGGAACTACTAACAGTACTACTGAAGGGGCACAATCTCTATGTTTTGGTGGGGAAGATGCATTTCTTCGAATTTTCTTGCCAAGAAATGTTCCAATACCAGAACATCTTTAACAGTTTAAGGAAGATTGCAGGTATTCAGTTGTATTCATACCTGTTCATCATAACCGTCAATTTTTACTGGAGTAAACTGGTCCAAGTTGTACTGTGCAAATGCACTACAAGAGAAAAAACAACAACAAAAGCCTGCATCAAGCACAGTCTTTTTCTTTAGTAGCTGTAAGAGATTTAAGTAATAGCTAATAATCTGAGCAATGATGCATTAAAAAAATATCAATTCTTTACTATCTCTCAGCCCCAGATTCTTAGAATCATCTTGGTTCGCTCAGTGCTCATATTACAGATTTTAAACACCATTACACAAAGATTAATGTTCAAAACTAACCTAATATAGACAAACACATAAGCTTTACAGTAACCCATAGAAACTGGAGGATGAGATAAAGTTTAAATTCAAAGGGATCCAACTTACTAAGCCAGGCATCTCTATTCTTACAGATGAAACTAATTTTGGCATAAAATACAGTAGGCATAATGTTTTGACATAAAAGTAGGGTCTAAGATGTTTAGTAACATCTACTAAGAAACAGAAAACAAAATCCAAAAAGGTGGAGACTAATTCCAAAATCCAGGTCACCCATTTCCAAAACAGCTGCTCTAATCATTAGGATACAATACAGATCTCTCTTCTGCCAAGAATTTAATCTTGATCAAAGATGCCCAACACACACAATAGATTTTTACTTGCCAAGCACCCATCTTTTAAACAAACCACTTACTGATTATGAAGGTCTAACTGACAAAACATCTTGCTTTTATGCAACTGAGTATGTGGCATCTGGTACTTACTGGGCTGCTCCTTCCCTGAGAAGATTATCATTATTAAGCAGCAACCGAACATCTGAAAGGAGATATTTACAACATAAAAGTACAGTTATGTTGTACAGAAACTTGTTTCAGTCACATAACAAATGTCAACAGACTGTACAAAGCAAAAAACCCAAACCACCCCATATCCACTGAGATTACTAGGTAGGTAGTTTATTGCGTCGTATTTCATAATTTTGACTGAACAAAATGAAAAGAAGGGCATAGAAATGGATCTCTTCCAACGCAATCTGGTGAGCAGATATAAGCCATATTCGACAGGCTGTGTGACAGCTCTAGGAATCTGTCAAACTACTTTTTAGAGAAGTTCTGAATGAAAACACATAGAACTCTAACAAGTTCACTTTAAAGATGTATAATACCAAACCCCTCGCACTGTTTTGTTGTTACTGTATTCTGATGACACTGATAAAGTATGTGTTGCACTTAGTGTTTTTTAAGCCCTACCAATTTTGGTCTTGTTCCATAATGACACTCTACTAGTCAGAGGACAATATATGACAACAGCATTTCTTCTACCATCACACGAGAAACATATAAATATCGAATAAAGTAAATACTCTCCTCAGAGTAACTTCATATTTACTATGGAGCAAAGTTGTTATTTATGTACTTGACTTACGTCCTTATTATTTACTAGGTACTACTGTAATAACAATTTAATGCACCGCTCATAAACTAACCAATCATTAGTCTCACCACACCATATTAAACTTTTCTACAGATTCCCAAGGTATCATTCAAGTGAAAAAAAACCACCCTGGACTGTATGTGAAGTATTTTTTCTTTAAAAACAAACAAACAAACAAAAAACCCGTCCTCAAATAAACAACAAAAAAAAATTCCCCCACCTAAACCAAAACGCTCCACAATCATCCTCCACCCCCCTGAACCAAATAAAATCACAATTTATAGAATTGGAACCGAAAGCTCTCTTTCTCTTTTTAAGAATACAGTCTGAATCTCATTGAACACTGGTTGCACATTTATGATCAAATGTTTGCTATGTATTTTCAAACATATTATTTTTGAGCAGGTAGTTGCAACTATGAACTAGCTTAACAACAAAGTTTACAACAAAGTTTTTAGCAGTACTACTGTAAGAAATTGAAAAAACCTTCAGGAGCTGAGTTAAGCTGCTCACCAACTGCTCACTTCACAAATGCAGTACTAGGTAAGTTTAAATAATAATCAGCTGGTCACAGTTCAACTCAAAACCAAGGTATTTGTAAAAGAATTGCATTCTTTAACAAATTCAAGGTCTCTCCTGTCTGCCACCGAACTACAGGTTTAGTATACTAAACTTACTTCTTTATTTAAATAGCTTCAGAGACATTTGTAAACCACAGCTATAAAACATATGCCTTTTTATACATTATGTATGCCCACAAATCTTGATGTCACACAAACATAACAATTTTTAAAGAAAAGTAACATCTTAGGTAAAGTTCAGGCAACAAGAGTTGAGACAAGGTAATTATAAGTTCCCTTTCAGTTTACCAATACACTCAGTAAAATGAAGTGTGCCCAGAATTTAAGGGTCAGAAATGTTTGGAGAAGATTAATATTCTTTCCACAAGTGGCACTAGGCAGTAGTCCTCTGTATATTCAAGGTTAAGTATTTGGAATGATATTCTTTCTTAAAACAGAAAAAAGACCATTTTAATTTCATCCTGTTTAATTTCTGTTGAAAAATATAGTTGTTTATCAAAGACTGAAAAGAGTACATGTGGTTTCTAAATGACAATCCCAGGACCTGTTAATTCAGGACTGATTAAAAAGAGAGAGAAAGCTTGTTCTTACATCACAAAGAAAAGTAGTACTTTCCTCCTCTTGCATTTAAAATTCAAACTGTCTTGTGACTGGAAGGCTTATTATGCCAAGCTACAAAACCAGCTCTTACAGTGAAAGAAATTTGGGAGAGTGATCAGCAATACAATTGTGGATATAGATAACTTAAGTGAAAGGACAAAGCAGACAGATACTCACCATTGAACACCTCATTGAATTCCCCAGGAGGAGCATGAATGATGAATTTTGCCGCTATACGCACCTTAAATACAAAAACAATCATGTAGTTGTATATACTTGTACTCATTCCTATTCAAACCAGTCATGCATAATGTAATTTTAATAGCCAGACATGAAATTGTACAACTCCCACTGTTTCACATATTTGTTCAGATTATTTTAACTCTGTGTCTTCATTAAAAACACAGAATATAAAGTTCCACCTCTTCAGACAGAATAAAGGAGATTATATGTGATGGAAGTAGATGGAGAAATTAAATCATTCTTGTTTTAAAGAAAAAGATGAATATAACACTTAAGATCAACAATATATTCACAGTCTATTTTAACTGTCTGTCCATGGATGCCTGGGATATACACAACCCAAGAGAGCCAGAAACCATGAAGAAGATACACTTGATCTTCAAAGCCTCTCTTCTAATTTAACTACACATCCTGTGGTTCTATACTTTCCAAAAGGTCCACAGTTAGGCAGTAACTGATAGAGTACGTAAGTTTAAAACCACTGCATAGACAGTAAAACATGTAATTTCACCCGCAGGTAGCTATGACCTCTTAGTGCCACAGGATCAGTAGATAAAGTTTAAAAAAACACCTTGAGATCTTAATTAATGCAAGTCCTCCAACAATTGCCTTCAGCGACAACTTCTTGCAGAGGAAACACAGCATAAGCCAGTATTTCTACTAAAAGTATGTGCACCTGCCCTGGCTTTTTCCCTCCTACTTGCACAAGCCTTTGTACAATAGCACAGAATAAAATCAGAAAGGTTATTGCTCTTTTTTTCCCCTCAGACCAGTTCCCTGAACTGGTTCACTGCACAGCTACAGACACATCTGCTTGCAAAAGGAACACAAAAATACTTTTTTAATGTGAAAGAACCTTAAAGCCTCTCAACTATTACCTTACTTGCAGAATGTCACTCAGCAGACTTGCTTTCATTTATTCTTCTTTCCCTCCTTAAACTGTTATGGGCATCCATTATAGAAACTAATTAAATAAATGTTGGTTCCTTGACAAAACTTCACCTGACAAAAGTTCCTATCTTTCATACTTCACAGTCATCCAAGTTCAGTAGACACTCTAAGCTCTCTTGCATCCTTGATATGATGTTGCTATTCAAACACAGGATACCACTTGAACCATAGTTCCCATTCCTAACACCTTCAATTACGTTTCTATGGAATAAAGAGCTGGGAGATTCAGTGTCTGCACTCTCTGAGAGCACTGCTTGAAATTAAGGTGTTTGAGAATGACCATTAACAAATATCTAAAAGTAACCAAAGAATGTTTTGCATTTGCACATTTATATGTATTTGAAACTACAAAAGAACTGTCTGAGCATGCTAGAGCTCTTGAACTGACTTGTAAACAGCTTTTACTAGCAGCAATACAGCCAGTGCTCAGGTCCCTGGTCTCCTCCAGGAGAGGTGACTCAAGCTTAGAGTACCCTGACAGAGCGCTTAGCTGCGTCATTAGCAGTCTTCAAGCCTCAAGTGACTAGACCAGGCAGCTTTCAGCTCAGAAACAGCACACCACCACTCAGAGCTGGCTCATGGTAATGGAAAAGCTGTCCATTCCCAACTTTCTAACCTGAACGCTACGTTTTGGATTGCAGACAGCCTTTATCTGCTGCCTCAAATATCCACATCAGAACTCTTCTTTCCATGTAAACATGTATTTGCATTATACTGAGATAAATGTAACAGGCTTTACTCTTCTCAAAAGAGACAGAGAGACAAGAGCATCTTCTTCTACAGTGACTTTATTAAAGCACTTGCCCAGGTAAGAAGAAAGCATGACTTGGATTGTCTCCTTTGAACCAAAGCAACTCATCTGCATTAGCAAGATTATCCCAACCACCAATCAGCACACTCCAATCCTCTCCTGCTGAAGTCAGGGCACAGTACTCAGCTCAATGTTTAATCCAAAGAAAAACAAAGAATGTGAAATTCAGCTAACCTATGGTACTATTAAAGCACTCAAGAAGGAGAAGGGTAAGACTGGCTCCAAGATTCTATTAGGACATCTTTTGGCTGGGGTTTTCTTCTCAGTGGCTGGTCTGGGTCTGTGTTTTGGATTTGTGCTGAACACAGGTTCAATAAAAGAGATGTTTTTGTTATTGCTGACTACAGTTTGCACAGAGCCAAGGCCTTTTCTGCTTTTTGTAATGCCACACTGGCAAGGAAGTTGGGGGTCCATCGGAGGTAGAGAGAAGACAGAGGCAGAACAGGTGACTCAAACTGACCAAAGAGATATTCCATACCATATAACAACATGCTCAGTATATAAAGAGGGGGAAGGAGGAGGAAGGCGGAGATGTTTGGAGTGACGATGTCTTACTAAAATCACTGTTGTGCATGATGGGGCCCTGCTCTCCCAGCAGGCTGAACACCTGCCTGTCCATGGGACGTGGTGAATTAATTCCTTGGTTTGCTTTGCTTTTGTGCATGGCTTTTGGTTTCCCTATTAAACTCTCTTTATCTCAACCCATGAGTTTTCTTACTTTCACCCTTCCGATTCTCTCCCTGATCCCAGTGATGGGACAGTGTGGGGCTTGGTGGCTGATACCAATAACAGTCAGGGATTGGGCCTCACACCTAAAAGCAAGTATTTAGTTGTGTGCTTTCAGCATAACTATCAACATAAATAACTTCCTGTCTCAACTGGACTAAAGTGCAGCAGACTCCTGCCTCAAAGTTAGATGAAGGAACACTTCAGGTGAACAGGACTGCTCACCCCTGCCAAGGCCAGGTTGCCTAGACAAGACTCAGAGACATTTGGAGCCCTGAAATAACAGGTCCATCAATTGTGGGCTGGCAGAAGCTGTATAAGCAAAATTAAGCAAAACTTGGGTGCCCAAACTTTGCTCTGAATGCTTTATAATGGTAACAGCTCTACGGTGAGGTATTAGGTCTGTACTAGAACTAGAATACTACCTCCTTTTCAGCTGTTTTGGTAACATAAAACTGGTTTTGTATCTTTTTTTGCTATCAGTAAAAACGATTCTTATCAGTCAGACTAGCTATGGTATAAGTAATTTCCATTCAAAACCATTCACCAGTAACAGACGTTTCTTCAGGACTGACCGAACTAAACATTACTTTTAAAGGATGTTTTACTAGTAAATGCAATGCCTCACTGGGAATTTTTTCAGTGTGATAATTCATCATAAATGACACTTTTCACAGAACAAAAACACAATCATGCAAATTTGCAATGAACATTTATCAAGTGTACTTTTAAAGTATATTCATGTTCACAGAAGCAAAAACCATGAGGTGTCTTCAGAAGTTGCATCTGTCAGCTAAGACTCTCTGCATTTTAACCTGCCTTTGTAAAGTCAATTTAAAAGTAATGAACTTTGCTTCAGCAGTTAAACCAAATTAAGTTATCTGTGATGAATATCTGAAAAAGCCGTATTTCCCCAACTCATACATACAAGGAGCCCACATAAAAGAATTAAATCCAGTAGTCTCACTTAGCACATTACAACAGAAAATCACTTACAGCTTTATTGCCACTGATTTTTTTCCAGAAATAAATGCTCTAAAAGAGACTTCTGTTTTCCAAAACCAGACTATGCTGAAGGATAAATGAACGCACTTCTATAAGCCCCAACAAGATGAAAATCTCTCCCTTTTGCCAGTAAAAAGCCTCTGGCTCAGCTAACACTTGGGGAAACACAATTAAAACAAAGGGACAGTCCATATAAATTGTGGTATTTATGGGCAACTAAAAAAAAAAAAAAATATAGCAAAAGGCACATAACTTGTAATACAAAGTGAAAGGCCAAAAACCTCAACTGCACTTCAGTCCAGCTGAGACAGGGAACTTTTCTGCTGAACACTATTTTAAGAAAACATGTCAATCAGATGCATTACAGCTGCAACCAATGCTGATTATTCAATACACTGAGACTTTTAAAAATTTAATTGAACAGGCCCAAACAGAAAAAACCTAATATTTTAAAAGTCTAAATGACAACCCTTTTTCACCCAAGAGAACTGCACCTTCACACACAGTATAAGAACGCTACACAGGTATCAGCAAGTAACAAAAAATTAGGTTACAGTGGAGTATTTCTTGAGAAAATTCAAAAGCAAAGACAAAAACCACCTGAAGTTTCTCCACTTATTACTCTAGTTACTCCTGAAACACCACCTAAAGTTGAAGAGTGTTTGATTGATGTAGCTTTACAAGATTTGATTTATGGACACTGTTTTCAGCTTAAAGTCTTCAGAGTGGCAAAAACCAATCAGCTTCAGAGTTCGCTAATCAGGAACATCCAATCACCAGTGGTTCACAGAAAGGCAGCTTTTACCACAAGCCTATGTAAGGAACTGCACATTTATTATATTAAATTTCTTGAATGCAAAACCCCCCAATCTAAATATGTTTTTATGAAACATGACTTTGTGCGGGTTTGAGCATTTATTTGAACAAATCATACAGAAGCTGAGAGTAAGTTATATTTTAAAAAAATATCAAAAAAAAGGCTTCGGAAACACTGAGAAGGGAAGCATTCCGCACTGCAGGCATTCTCTTTATCCAATTTTCACATATACACCACTCTCAGTCTTGCTTAAATGGAAGCCTTACCTTATCAGTAGGTAAGAACTAGCAACATTTACTTTCTCAATGCAAGTGAAGCCAAATGCTACTCAGCACATCACTTACAAGCTTTTTGATTTTATAAAGTAAATTATTCCAGTTAAGGTAAAAATTCAGACAGAGAAGTTTAGCAAAAGAGAAAAGGACAGGTTTATTGCATGTGATAAGCACGGTTATTACGTATAATGACTAATTCTTTATTCTGCTAGAGATTAAAACAATTGGTCTGTCAACAAATGCCTACACTTAGTTACAACACTATTTGCAGTTTTCAGACTGCATAAGCACAGAGCAATGCAGTTATGTACAGAATGGTGACAGTTATGCTAAATCCACTTTTCTTTTCATCCTTCTGCCTTTATTTCACAATCTAATTTCTCTCAATGTGTGACACCCATCAGATACATTGAGAAATCCTACTCCTCTACCTTTTCCAGCCTATGACATTCTAAAGTTTATTTTCTTTTAAAGAAGTTATACATAGTAACTTCAAATGCCCCCAAACCACTCTTCCTGTTCCTGGCACATCAGAAGTGACACTGGCTGAAGAAGCCCGACCTTCTGTGCTGTATGTGCCTATATATGGTCAAGAATACATGCTCACAGCAGTGCAGGGGCTTCACAGTGCCATGCCACTCTCAGCTCTGCCAAGGCATTCCTCTCGATCTGCTGAGGTACACCTCAGAGTAACAGGGGCATTAAAACTTCTCCCCTTTCCTTTTTCTTTCCCCTTTTTAACTTAGCTGAAACACGGTTGTATTTGTCAGGCACCCTGACAGCTCACTCCTTCACTGCACAGAAAAAACATGCTGATAAGCAAGATGCTGTGAAACCACATACTTGCCCTGACTCTTTCCTACACACCACTTATTTCAAGTTCAGCTGTGAACTCCTTGCAGAAGGGAGACCCACCCTTCCTCTACACTTGTAACAGGTTAAAGTTCATTGCTCCACACAATAAAAATGAAATAGAGAAGTAGATATTAAAAGCCCTTTTTACCTAAAATACTGCATGAAAATTTTGGGGGAGGGTGTGTGTAAAAGATTTCCATAATACATTTTCACTCAAAGACATCTTTGTTGCTAATCACAGGG
>VYXB01001749.1:238388-260386 GCA_013397135.1 Pachyramphus minor | reverse complement strand
AAAAAAAAAAAAAAAAGAGCTTGCAGAAGTTACTTTTATTAGTGCTATAGCACACAATGTCAAAGCATTGTATATTATGCATTTATATTCTGGATTCCTGAGGGCACCCCAGCTATCTTATAAAACACAATAAATATCCCATTCGCAGGAACCTATGTTTGGCAAAAAAAGATGAGATATCACATTGGGGAGAAGGGAGCTCCAGGAACAGTAGAGTCCAGGGAGCTCTATTCTCACACCTGCCTTCTGCTGTAGTTCTTGAAGAAAACCTGTCTGCAGGCAACTAAACAAATGGCTTTGTCTTGACCCACTTTATTTACAGGTAACTACAGAGGTTTCTCACAATTAACCCATAGTTACAGAAATATTAACAGTTAAACAAATTTAAACTAGGTAAGTTCCAATTCTCTCAAGACCCTGTAACTCACACTCACAATAACATACAATCATTCAGGGATCCTGCCTGTACTACTTTCACTGACACTCGACAAAAGACTTACGTAGTTTTATTGAGTTCTGAGTTTGATTCAAACTTATGGTTTGAATTCAGCTTGAGCTGTATCATTATGTTTCATTATGGAGCTATGACATCTACCAATGAATTTTGCATTGACACAAGTAACAACACATCAAGGAACACAGTCTAAGGTTCAAACATTTGCAAGATACAATGCCTGATGCTCTGTCGGCACTGAAAACCTCAATATGGTTTTTGAGTTTGTCAACCCTTCAGTGTTTAAAGAAAATGCTTCCCCTCTGGATAGCTACACACTTGGTATCACGGTCTCCAAATGCTCATTAAATCTTTAGGTTAGATACTTACCAGGATGCTACACCAGCAATGACCACACATCTTTTTAAATAATAAAACAGCTGGGGGTGTTTCCTAGGTGGCATAAACTGACCTAAAACCATTAGCCACCAAAATGACTAATCTCCCTGCCTCTTCCCAAATAAGACCTGTGATGTGTTTTTACACTCTCTCATGTATCACCAGTGCTCATCTATTTATGTGAATATTCAGAGAAGCAAATTCATAGAGCTAAAGAACAGCTTTAGAAGGTGGCAAGAAGACAGCAACCAATTCACTGAGAAAAGAACTTTAAATAATTATTGCTTCTTCCTGCTGACAGTTTAGTGAGGTGAAGAAGCCTTCAAACAGCTAGACAAGCAGTGGGAACATGCATGTGAAGAAGGGATTACCCCACATCAGCAGCAAACTGCCTTCTCAGTCTCTCATGAAACCTCACCATACCTACAGGCATAGTTTCAAATACTGAAGCAGCACCCCAAAATATGCATCATCTCACACAAACATGGAACCAGGGCTCTGGTAGACAGGCAATGAATATAGAATTAGTGTTGCAATTGCCTTCCTACCAAGCTTAATCGAAAAATGCACTGTAGTATTCAATTCATTTCTGCTTCTGGAAGAGCTGAGGAAGAAAACACTGCAAAAATGTGGTTCTGTGGCACAGGAAAGGAGGGGCACATTCCATGTCTATGGCTTTGACTGAACAGACATTTCCTTATTAGTAATGCCTAGAGCTGCATTGCATCTGTAGAACATGTGTTTTCCTCAATTATTTTTAATACACATGTATTTATGTAACACTACCAGCACTTAATAGTGGTGCAAAAACTAGATCTTACACAACATGAGGTATTCTAGCTGCCTTATTTCTACCTGAAGACCTGACTTGGATAATGAGATTTATTTTCACCCAAAAAACCACTTTGAGAGGTGCTGGATGCTTCACTGTAGGGTCTTTCAGCAGCAGAGTATCTAAATATCATAACAGTCTCCATCTTAAAATCACTTTACACAATGAACCGTAAATATTGCGTAATATTAAGATGGAGGATTAATGAAACCCAAACTTAAAAAAGGACTCCCAAAAGTCATTGTTATCAGTCACAAATGGCAAAGGGGAACGTGAAAGCAATGTGTGTTAATTGGATAATACACAAGTCTAACCATAAAAAAATACAAGAGAAGATAAATCTCCCTCATGTAATTTTGCAGTTACCTTTATTAGTCTTGATTATATCTAATTTTAATGTCACACGCTTTCACAGATTTTAACTTGTAAAACTAAAAGTACTATACTGGTCTCAAATTAGTGAAACATGTACATTTTGTTTGTAGATGTGAAGGGATCAAAATCAAGAGACTTTAGCTTCAGGTATCAGCATCAATTAATAAAATCTTTGAAATAGAAAAAATTGCTTGGAATTATAATACAGATAGTAGAATACATTATATTATTTTTCCTCACATTTTTATTTCTCTGAAAGTTTATGTCTTCTCAGTAGTTGGCTGGACAACAAATAGGCCAAGAAAACTCCATATATGCAAAAGTGATTCTAAAATTATTGGTAGGGCCACATTTCCCAAATTTGTTGTATAGAACATTCTGCCCCGAAGTGTCTTAGCTACAAGTTTTTATCTTTCATTTTTCCAGGGGTGTACATGAAAGTTCATAATACAAACAATCAGAAGGAAAAAAATAATAACATCTCAGGTTCACAGTTTGGACAAAAGTTGCTTTCAGTAACTTCCAAAGGACTTTTGGGGGGCGGGGAGAAAAAGGCACATTAAAAAAAAAGGAAAAAAAAAGGGAAAAACAAACAAACAAAAAGATGAGTAGGAGGTGTGTCCAATCAAGTAACATTAAGTTCCAGTCTTGGGAGACTATACATTGAGTGCTTCAACATATCAGTATTTGAAATTACATCATGTATTGGTACTTCTTATTTCATTGTAGGGTCAAGCCCTAATATATGGAATCAGCTCAAGAAACAAAATACTGTATAAGAAGCATGCTAGAGACTAGCACTCCCTCTGCTAAACAGAAATCTCATATAATTTGACAAATATGTACTGCAAGCATTGGTCTAATGCAAAATTATGAGTAAATCTTACCCATAAAGCCTTAAGCAGCTGAGCAATTGCATACTTAGCTTATGGATCAGATAGGGAACAGATAAGCAGCACACAAAAAGTTATCTCTATTTCCTTGCAAATGTCATTCATTGAAAACTGAAAAAATAGTAAAATTTTACGTTTAGTGAAAAGCAAAAGAATTAAGTTTTGCCTGAGAAGTAAAAGGTATAAGAAATGGCTAAGACTTCATTCACAAAGAAAGAATTGACAGTATCATCTCTCACATACAGAATCAAGACATCCTGTTAGCCCAACACAAATGATCCTCTCTTTCTCAGCAATTCTTACAAAGCAGTACCCACTATAAGTTAAAAAGCACTTGGTTAATATTTGAAAAGTATTCTTCCACTATAAAACCTAATTTTTTAAAGTGATTCTTCCTCCTACCCCAAGATAAGTTGTTATAATTGGATACTCCAAGGACATCAAGCCTGGATTCAGTAGCAGTGGGGAGAGAAAAGGAACAGTATCAGACCTTGCTCTATGAAAAATAAGGTGCCACCTTAACTGTATGCCCCCCCCTCCCAATTCCAGTGTCTTAAAATCCTCTCTCAAAGTTACCTATTAAAAAGTTTACCACCTTCTGTCAAGTTAAGAAAGTATCTGAAGTATTTTACATTTCAGAAGCTTTTAACTAAAGCATTACAAAAGAAGTAATTGCCCTATGCTGAAAAATCTGCTTTCATTTCTCAATGAGCAGTTCAAGACCCTTTACATCCCACTTTCAGAAACTGAAAGTGAATATTATATGGTGTTGCCTGAAAAAATACATTCTTTTGATAAATAATGTGGCTAAACCCTTTATATCCTGCTCGTCTTTGACTGCCAAAATTGAAACCAACAAAATATGGACTTTCATAGCAGAACAGTTGATGATTATGTTGGTGTGCAATAGAATCATATCTATTATATCAGAAATTGTCTCCAGTTTCGTTACTGGGTTTGCCAATAACTTGTTCTATTGCTCTTCTCTATTTTTGGTTCACTTTGTCTCTCTTATCTACTTAAAACTATGAGGTTTCCTGGGCAGCAAGCTTCTGCATAAGTTTTGAGAGCACAAAGGCGGCAAGATGGTCCTGAGCTGCCACTGCATTATACATACTCCATAACATGGTAAAAGTCCACAAAAAGTACCAAATTTTTCAACCTACGGATAGAAAAAGAAAAGGAACTGCAGTTTTAAAAATCACTTACAAATATAATACAGCTTTCATTTGTGTTCATCTACAAGCTTCAAGTAATTACTTTTAAACTTGTCAGAAGGAAGAAAATTTTGCTCTGCATAGTAACTTTCCCTGGAGGTACACAGTGAAAGCCCAGCAGCAAGTCCAGGCAGCATTGGAACCAAGTTGCAACAATTAAATATTAAGAAAAGTTTCTAACCATGGGCTTCGACAAACATTGCAATACCTCACCCAGAGAGCCAGTATCATCTCCATCATTGGAGATACCCAAAACTCAAACTACAAGTCCCTAAGCAACCTTATCTAAGTTGGCCCACTTTGCACAAGCAGCATTTGAGTTACATCCAGAAGTTTCTTTCAGCCTGTATGACTGTAGAAATACACAAAGTTATTATCAGCAGTTACACATACAGCACATGATCATTTCTTCAGATAGGGTTTAATACTTCCCCAACAAAGTGATTCAGAACTCTGTCCTGTCCTTCAATTTCAATGGTATTGATGCATTTAAAAAAAATTCTCTTAACTCAAGACAACACACAATCTTCACACTACATGTCAGTCTGAGAAGCACTCCCAACTTCCTCATCCTATTAAAGAATTTCCTCAAAATGTTATCAAAGTGTAACCATGGAGTTTAACCTTATCTTTGTAAAAACAATTCCTTCCACACCGTTACACACAGCAGCTTTCCACTTGAGAAAAAAATATTAACTTCCACAGCTTTGATAGTGTAGTAAATTAAACACCAGATACGCTTAAAAAGTAACTGAGTTACTACCCATTTAAGTATTTAAGACTTTTCAAACTTTCATCAGATCCTGCTACAGAATTTCCAGTTCCATTTAGTATTTAAATACAAACAAGAATCAGGATGCTCAGAAGGTCCTTCTGTGAGACACGTTAGTAAAGCTGCACTTTTGCACAAAGCGTACATTGATGAACTACAAAAAAAGAACATTAAGACACTTGCAAGACTTTACCTTAAGTTTACCTTGTAGATTACATTGCAATTATACCCAGAAAAGGTTATTCAAATCTGGCTCCTACTCATCTACAGTCTCCAAGTCTCATTCAGTACAATTATAAAGGTCAGAATTCTAAATCCTTTCAAAATTAATGATTTAGAGCACAGGAATTGCTTTAACACATGTAAAGATTTTAGAAAAGTAACATTTTTTCTGTCAAAATTCTGCTAATGTTTCCAAAACAGTTACACGAGAAAGCTTTATATTTATGTTAAGGAAACACCTGAGCCTCCCACACTGATGGGCTTCTATGGCCAAGTGCAACATGCTGCCAGTGTATTACATTTTAAAGACAAACTTCCACGAGAGAGAATGCATTTTACTGGCACAGCCTTTTCATTCCAAAGCACTGACCTCTCCTTTATCTGACAAAACTACACTGCACAGTTTAGTTAGTGTAAGACCTCAAGCTTTATAACTTAAATTAGGTGTCAAAACCTACAAATCTAAGAAGTTACAAAATTACCAATGCACCAGGAGTACCAGAAAGCAATGAAGGCTCATTTTCAAAAATGTGACTACTTCCTCATGATAAGTTTTTTTTTCTAATCACAGCAAGCTGACCCACTGTTGAACCCCACTTTTCTGATCAAGTGAAACTACTGAGACATAAGCTTACTGAAAGAGGTGTGGTTCCTTTTTTCTTTTTTTAATACTGTTTGACAATTCCCATATTTATTATGTTCAGGAATGCAAGGGCTAATTTTGCATTAAAAAAATAGTGTGTTATCCTTTCCTAAGAAGATTCTCCCCTTTCCTCCCTGAAGGTATTCTCATTTTCTCAGGCTTTATCTTGAGACATACACAGCTATTTACCTCCTGTGCAACCAAAACTACAGTAAGCATGTCCCTTCAAGTCTCCAAAAATGAACTGCAGAACACAAGCTTTACGTTTTAAATAGTTACAGTGTTGTTTTTCATTTGTGCTGTTGTTTGTCAATGAATCTTTACATTAGCAAATGCAACGTTTACAGTAAAATCAGTAGTTCCATCAGTTGTTGCTTATATTCCTGTAGATAAATTGTACCTTTTATAGTCACACTAATATGCTTCTTAAAAATATTTTTATATATATTTATTAGTTGACACAGCCACAGTTAAGAAAACAATTTCTACAGAAACTGGAATAAAACTGAACTGCAAAAAATGGTTAATAGACTTAAATAAAACTACTTCAAGTATCCTGGATACATAGAGAGGTTTTGCATTCAAAACTTGTTAAGTGAGGATGCGTTATCCATAAGTAGGGCACAGAAGTGACGATTTTCCATTGCTTGAGAGTTCAGCGCTTCAAGATATACAACTGTCACACCTAATTTTTATTATAAACTAAAGCAAAAATAAACTTATGTTTTCCACATATCCAAAAGCTTCTGAACTTTCAATGACCTATCTGAATAAAGCAACTACAAAACACTATGCTCACAAAAACTGTCTTTACCACTGAAAAATCACTGGTCCTGGATGCTAAAGCCAGTACCTTTCACTGGTAATAGCCCAACTTCAGATCTTTGGATCTACACAAATCTTGCAACACCTTATTTACTTCAAGCAGTTCTCAGATTTTTTTAAATGCTTATTCAAATTTATCCTCACACTTAGTATAATTATTGAAAGAAAAGTAAGGTTTCAAAAATCTCACACTAAAATGTGAATCTAAGGAACAAGTTCAAAACCAGTTCCGCAGTCTTGAATATTGAAATTATACTCCTTCTGGTAACTGGTCTTCTTCCTTGGTTTTACAGCTTCTTTACCTGAACTGTAACTCTTTGTTTTGCCATTATTTCAATTATGCATCTTCTGTACTCTCAATTATGCTGAACACTGCAAGTTTTAAACTTGAATTATGCTACAGCTAAACACTTAAATCTAGCAAGAATAAGGTATATGCAACTGCTTACTGTCTTTGCAACACTTAAGTCTTTTGACTACACATGAAGTAAGATATGGATCCAGGACCTTCCAGAACTTGTCATATCAAGCAGCTATATCTCCTACTTACTTGTGCTCGTACATCATTATTAGGAATCTGATACAAAAAAACTTCTGTTATTTGGTTCACCTTCTTCCCTCCTTGAATTTCAGGAGCTTTGACCAGGGCTCTAGCTATGTCTCTACTGAAATTGTAGCTAAATTTCTAAATTGTAGCTAAATGTAGCTAAAAAACTACATCACCACCATCATCTGCATCAGCCTTCAACACTATCAGTTCTGTATCATGGGAGAAAAGTATATAAAGGAGCAATGTGATTTATTTGCCATGAAAAATCAGTGTTTGCCTGTTTGCATCTACTCCTACATTTAGTTATAGTCCCAACTGGACTAGTGAGAAGGGTGTGCTTGTCCAATGCTATCCAGCTGATTTTTTTTTTTAGCTCAGTAAGCTGAATGTTTCAAATAACATTTTTATTTTACAATGATACAACTTAATGCATCAGAAAAAAAATCTTAAGGCATGACAAAATCTACATAGATATTTGCCTGTTTTTTTATAAGTTTGCAGGTTACCCATCTTTGCTTTCTTAGCCAATAAAATACACTCTCAGGCTTGGAAAATTCCATTCATATAGGACAATCAATTATATACGGGACTGAAGCAGATAAGTAATCAATTTAAATTTACAATGGATGAGTGCTCATTCTATTCACTTCTATGGAATAGAAGTGGAGGAATCTCTCAAAGGTCTGCACCCATTTTCGGAGAAAAGAAAAACTGAAATTAGTCAGTGGAAGAAAGATCAGAAAACTCCATCAGTCACAAAAGCACAGACTGTGCTTCAGACACAAGATAAAACTGTCATTGTGTCTTTTCTTATTTGACAGGACAACAAGCAACGGGCACAAAATGAAACATAGGAGGTGCCATCTGAGCACCAGGAAACTCTTACTGCAAGGGTGACCAAGTGCTGCCACGGGTTGCCCAAGGAGGCTGTGGAGTCTGCATCTTAGAGACTCCCAAAAGCCATCTGCACCTGGGCATCCTGTACATGACCCTACAAAATTACCTCCAGGGTCCCTTCCAACCATTCAGTGATGACATGATAACTTGCAGTCTAAGTATTTTCTGCATACATTCCAGGTACAATGTACTTGATTAGTGTTACTTGTATTTTCTATAAGGGGCTGAAAGAAACATGGATTACCATCTATACTTCTTGATCGCATTACTACTTGCACCAACACAGAGGTGGCATTTGAATGTGAATTACATAGAGGAGGGCACAGTCTTAAAACCTCTTGGGAAACAGACAACGAGATCCTGGTGCTATGCATCCCTTGGCATATCAGTGCATCCCTAGTCATGAAAAGTGATCAAACAGAAAATCTGCCTTATTATAACCAC
Organism: Pachyramphus minor; assembly: GCA_013397135.1. Classification (NCBI taxonomy): domain Eukaryota; kingdom Metazoa; phylum Chordata; class Aves; order Passeriformes; family Tyrannidae; genus Pachyramphus; species Pachyramphus minor. The sequence continues at coordinate 251,884 of VYXB01001749.1, read as the reverse complement.
TTAAACAGTTTAGACATCCTTCTAACTTCAGGCAAGTTTGAAATATCATTTATTGCTGCCTCTCACATTTGTGTCATCTCACAGTTTCCACAGCCATGAAAATCTAAATTTTTAAAGTCGAAAGTGAGCAAGATCACGCATTACATAAAGGCATGAGCAGTGCACCAGCACCATTTAGACAAAACACCACACCCTAGCTTGGAAACAGGCAGCTGCCATGAAGATGGATCCAACAGAGGATGACAAGAAGGAGTGATAACTGAGGTTGCACAGGACATCCTGCTCCTTGTGAGATTTTTCTGGAAAAAATGTGCCTTAAATCTAAGATTCCAACTGCCACAAAAAGAGATTATACATACATCTCGCTGACACAGGCCGTCTGCTCCTTGACCTTACACTTCCCCAGTTAATGCCTCCTAGTAGGAAGTAAAACAGCGTTCCTCACGCCCAGGGCCCGCTCCTCTCCTCAATCACCTGCTCCCCACCTCCTCTCGCAGCCTGTGGGGGTGCAGGGGGATGCAGGCCCGGTGCTCCGGCTGGCACGGGCACGGCGCTTTGGGAACGGGAAGTGGAGGTGGGGGAAGGGAAGGGGAGAGCCCTTCCGCGTCCCTGCTGCCTCTCCCTGCCGTGCCCGCTCCCCGCACAGGGGCCGGCACAGCGCCCGCCGCCCCCGGCGCCGCCCCCGCCGGGCCCGCACCGTACAAGGCGCGGCGGGAGATGCGGCCGGGCCAGCCCAGCCCTGCCCCGGCCTCCCCTGACCCCCCGCCCGCCTCTCCGCCCGCCGGGCCCGGCCGGGGGCCACGGCGACAACAGGAACCCGGGTCGAGAGCCGAGCTGCGTCCGCCGGCTCGGAGGGCCGGGGGATAGGAGGGCGGCGCGGCTCGGCGCAACACCCTCACCCATCCAGACATCCCTACCTTCTCCTCGTCGGACAGCTGCTCCTCCAGGTCCGCCATCTTCCCGTAGGCTGCACCGCCCCCCCCCGGCTCCTCCTCCCGGGCAGGAAGGGCGGGACCCGCGCGCGCTCCCTGCGGAGGCGATGGCTGCGCGCGCGCGCGCGCGCGGGGCGAGTGGGGATTCAGGGGTGGAAAGGCGTGGTCGGAGTGGAGAGAGGGAGTTACCGTCCTTGCCTCAACAGCAACTACAGATGGGGGCAGGCAGAACCGAAAATCACAGAATCGATTAGGNTACATCTCGCTGACACAGGCCGTCTGCTCCTTGACCTTACACTTCCCCAGTTAATGCCTCCTAGTAGGAAGTAAAACAGCGTTCCTCACGCCCAGGGCCCGCTCCTCTCCTCAATCACCTGCTCCCCACCTCCTCTCGCAGCCTGTGGGGGTGCAGGGGGATGCAGGCCCGGTGCTCCGGCTGGCACGGGCACGGCGCTTTGGGAACGGGAAGTGGAGGTGGGGGAAGGGAAGGGGAGAGCCCTTCCGCGTCCCTGCTGCCTCTCCCTGCCGTGCCCGCTCCCCGCACAGGGGCCGGCACAGCGCCCGCCGCCCCCGGCGCCGCCCCCGCCGGGCCCGCACCGTACAAGGCGCGGCGGGAGATGCGGCCGGGCCAGCCCAGCCCTGCCCCGGCCTCCCCTGACCCCCCGCCCGCCTCTCCGCCCGCCGGGCCCGGCCGGGGGCCACGGCGACAACAGGAACCCGGGTCGAGAGCCGAGCTGCGTCCGCCGGCTCGGAGGGCCGGGGGATAGGAGGGCGGCGCGGCTCGGCGCAACACCCTCACCCATCCAGACATCCCTACCTTCTCCTCGTCGGACAGCTGCTCCTCCAGGTCCGCCATCTTCCCGTAGGCTGCACCGCCCCCCCCCGGCTCCTCCTCCCGGGCAGGAAGGGCGGGACCCGCGCGCGCTCCCTGCGGAGGCGATGGCTGCGCGCGCGCGCGCGCGCGGGGCGAGTGGGGATTCAGGGGTGGAAAGGCGTGGTCGGAGTGGAGAGAGGGAGTTACCGTCCTTGCCTCAACAGCAACTACAGATGGGGGCAGGCAGAACCGAAAATCACAGAATCGATTAGGTGATAAAAGACCTCGGAGACCATGGAGTCCAACCTATGACCCAACACCACCACGCCAACCAGACCATGGCACGAAGTGCCAGGTCCAGTCTTTCCTTAAACACCTCCAGGGACAGTGGCTCCACCACGTCCCCGGGCAGCCTGTTCCAATATCTAATCAGCTTTTCTATGAAAAAAATCTTCCTAATATCCAGTTTGAACCTCCCTTGGCACAGCTTAAGACTGTTCACTTGTCTCATCACTAGTTGCCTGGGAGAAGAGGCTGACCCTCACCTGGTTACAGCCCCCTTTCAAGTAGGAGGAGAATGTCTGGGTTTCAGACAGAGCCTTGGCAGGGTGCTCAGTGCGGGTCGGTGGATGAGGGTTCTGAGGGTGAGGGCCACAGGGTTGTCCACAGCATCCCACAGAGTGCTGGGAGAGGTTGTGGGAAACTCAGTCTGATGCAACCAACAATGACTGAGGAAACAGACTGTGTTAAATGATTCATACTGTAGAAGCTTGGACATGGAATATGGTCAGTGGGAGGAAACAGAAAAATAAATAGATTGGGAAATTTTTATCACAAGACCGAGAAACATGAAGTGTCTCATCCAGTGGTGTGACATTGCAGGTGCATAGGGACGTTTGAAATGATGACTCATAAGGATTGACCATAGTCCACTGATAACTCTTTGTAGCATTTTAATGTCCAGCATGGTGTACTTCACCCTAGTGATGACAGACAAGGAAAAGCTGATCATTGACTGGAGAATTGCAGGTGTCAGGATACAGCTAAGTCAGTCATGGTTAGTGGTGTGAATGTAGCCAGCTTCTAGCCAAAGGATCTTGTTATGCTATGGAGTTCATCCACTTCTGTCTTTCTTGCATGAGTGTTTGTACACAAATCCTGTCACATGCAGTAGAGCAAATTATTGCTAATGTTTGTAGAATTTTTCAGGGCTATCACTCTAGATGCAGTAACAGGTCTGTTGCATGGAAATGAAGGAAAGTGATACTGGACAAAAAGTTGTTACAGTCAAATGGATACATGGATATCACAATAGCATCAAAAATGCTATTGAAATGCTATGAACAAAGGATATAAATGAAAATAAGTAAAAATAATGAATATATAGGTTGGGCAACATGGCTGATTCCGGAAAGTAGAAGAGAGATTTAAAATCTCTGAAGCTATGGAGTATAAAGCTAATGGACAATAGTTTATTTATGCCAGGAACAAAATAAAGGATGACCAAAGGTAATGTTTGATAAGGCTAGATGTAGAGTGGTGAAATGTAGAACAGAAAAGGTGCATCTAAGGGATATTCGGGTTTGGAACATGGCACATTTATTTTTTGGACTCAATAAAAAAAGGTAATGGTCTGTAGCGTGGAAAGGCATTGAGCAATGTTCAGTTTCATACAACAGGACTTTAACTTCCACCCAGGAGTCTGAAGAATAATTAGCTGAGGAGGTCTGTGAAGTGCTTTTGGTAATTTTTAACACATCTTGGGATTTGCCATGGATGTTGCTGTATTTAATATTTATTGGAAGGATAGTTCATAAAGGTAGATCTTATCAGATAAATGTGAATAGTTTTCTTATGAGTTAATCTATCTATCTATCTATCTATTGGATCCACCATATTTACACCTGTATTTTTTTCTTGCAAGTTTGCTGAAACTGGCATGATGAAGTGAATGATTCAGAGGAGGACTGTGTAGTCATCGTAGAAACTGATGGGAATCTTCTGAAGAGTATCCTCACAGGTAATTTACTGTGACCTTAGGACTTAATGGGAAATGAATAATCATGCAGAAATAAGTAGTGTTCTTGCCTTGTCGCTCAGTATTTTGGAGTGCTTGTGTATCTTTTCATGAAGAATATGAAAATTGCAGAGGGATTTTAAAGGAGGACTAAAAGTAATCCTGGAGATGCAGAGCAAATTTCAGGAGGTGAGGCTTAAGGATGTCAAGACTGAGAAGTGACTTCGCAAAGAGCGGTGATACACAAGTTAGTTTGGAATTTATATGCATCTTCCCTGGAGTCATATATCTTTACTTGCTATTTTAAATTGAATACAGCCAATTTCCAAACAGTACATCTTCTCATGCTGTAAAATTCGCCTTTTTTTCATGTGCCAGTGTCTTTATACGTTGATCAAAAGCTAATTTGCACTACAATCACAAACAGAACAACAAAACATCCTGTTGCTCCCTAAGTAGCTCATGTCTTAGTAGATGCCTAGTCCCACTACATGAAGCTCACTTTAGGGTAGCAGATCTGTCTGATGAGCAGCATGTGGTTTACTGATATAGTGAGAGAAAAACAAATTAATTAAAAAAACCCAAACAACAGCTATTGAGTTCTACTGGATCTGATCAGATATGACAGAGCTACCAATCATGTACCCTGCTGTACTGCTTCTGTCATTTCTTTCTGTATTGACTTCATAGGGCCAGACCCCTGGCTCTTGAGTGCCATTGGGAGGGAGAGCACAGCATTTCTTCCTGCAAGGTCTCCCTGCAGGGCTTTCAAAATGGCTGGAGAGAAGTGCAGTTTCTGTGCTAAAGCCATCCTGAAGACTGGCGAGGAGGTGATGAGGCATAGCGGTTAGCACAGCACACCTCCTCTCTCCTTCTGCTCTGGCCCCAAAGGTTGAGATAAACAATGCAGAAAAAAATAAATTAAATAAATTGACATTATATCTATTGCTCAGAGGACAAACTGACAAGAGGTGTATTTAGTGCTTACTCCTTTAATGTGGAGGATGTACTACACTCTGTTTCCTAGGACAACGGTGGTCTCTGGTAAAGTGCTGAGTCCTGCTCAGATGGTGCTCCTGGCACTGGGTCAGTGTGCCACTGGGAGGAGTGGCCAGAAAGGTGCAGTAGGCTGTGTCCCTACTGCCCGCTCCTTTCCATGGGAAGTATATATACCTGTTAGTATAAATCCTCACATTCCTGTGGGTTGGTGGGAGGCATACTCCAATTCCTGAGATTCCCAAATATGTATCAGGTCTTAGGGCCTTGAGAATTGCCTGTCAGTTTTCAACTGTATTTTTGGGGAGTTGTTGTTTGCAAACCTCCCGATTTGCTCTTTGTACCTTCCGGATCCTTAGCAGTGAAAGTAAAGTCTGTTCTAAAGAAGTTGAATGTTAAATCCTTAAAATAGCATTGGAAGAAAAACTATTACAGGAAGAAAACTATTAATCAAGCGTAACTGTAGGGCAAGCCTGAGACCAAGCTTCATTCTAAGATAACACTTAGGATCTTTTAGGCCCCAGCAGACATTCAAGAGAATGACTCAGTAGTCCTTCACCTGCTGTTGGGGTCCCTTTTAGAGTCATGGAACAGCCCACTTGGAAACCTTGGAAGATCATCTGGTCCAACCTTTCATGGGAAAAGGGAGAATTGATGAGATTTGTCTAGTGCCCTTTCCAATGGCATCTCAGAGGTTGTTCCAGTTAATGTTTGTTCCCACTGTAAAAAATGTCTTTCCTATATTAAGATTTTTGTTGATACCTTAGAATTAACTGTCATTTGGATTTTTGCTTATCAAGTTCATCATTGCTTACAGTGGCATTTTTAAGATTGTTACAATATTCTTTATGTAACTGAAGGCTCATACTAAGACCTTAAATCATCTTGTCCATGAGCTGCTTTACGCTGATGACGCTGCCCTCATCGCTCACACAGAAGTAGGTCTGCAGTGTTTAACATCCTGCTTTGCAGAGGCTGCTGAGCTTTTTGGACTGGAAGTCAGTTTGAAGAAGACAGAAGTTTTCTATCAACCTGCACCTCAGGAAGTCTTCCATCATCCCCATATCACCATTGGCAAATCAAAGCTCAAATTAGTCCAGCAATTTAATTACCTGGGAAGCATCATCTCCTCAGATGGTAAGATTGACAAAGATATAGACAACAGGTTGGCAAAGGCTTACAGAGCTTTTGGTAGACTCCATAAAAGAGTTTGGTGAAACAAACACCTGAAGAAAAGTACGAAGATCAGTGTTTACAGAGCCATTGTACTGTCTACTCTTTTGTATGGATCTGAATCATGGGTCATTTACCAGCACCACCTGCCTCTCTTGGAACGCTTCCATCAACATTGCCTCCATACAATCCTAAACATCCACTGGATGGACTATGTGATCAATACGTCTGTTCTTGAACAGGCTGCAGTCACAAGTATCGAGGCCATGCTGCTGAGAACACAGCTGTGTTGGGCAGGGCACGTCTCCAGGATGAAGGACCACCGCCTCCCTAAGATCGTGCTCTATGGTAAACTTGCCACTGGCTGCTGCAAGAGAGGATCCCCAGAAAGAAGATACAAGGACTCCCTAAAACAATATCCCAAGCTTGGCCATATTGATCATCACCATTGATCTACTCTGGCCTCCAATCGGGAGGCCTGGAGACAAACCATCTATAACGCTGCTGCCTCCTTGGAGGAGAAAAGACAACGCAGAAAGAATCACATCCTGTCGATACCACTTGGGGAGTCTTCTTGCTGTGCCTTTTGCAACCAGACTTGTCTATCATGTACTGACCTTTTCAGCCATCAGCGAGCCTGTAGCAAGTGTGGGTAGAGCCCTTCAAAATTGGTTCGCGAAACCAAGCCATGACAATATTCTTTATGCTTTACAACCATAATATTCTTACAAGTTTTATTAATTTTGCATTTATTTTATGGTTTTCATGGAGACTATGGATGTCATAATTATTTAGATCACGAACTGGATAGTTAGAGTGTATTTCTTTTGTTAGTTTTAGGAGTCTTGATTAACACATTAACCCTAGAAGTTCTTTTTAATTTTCTCATAGGACTGGATTAGATCTTATCCAGGCTTGCTTTGTGACTTCCTACTCTGTTTCTATTCTTAGGATTTTTCTCAGTTTCTTTCTCCACCCCATCCTCTCCACAAATAGTCAACTATATAGCTTGCCTTACGTTATTCAAATTCAAAGATTTGCATTTCCGTTTCTTTTGACACATGCCTAGGAATTAGATACCCATGTTGTTTCTTAGATTTATCTTGAAATGCAGGCCAGTAGTTTACTTCAGTGGTTACAACAAAATTTAGCTCTCCCATAAACTGAGGTGCTTTGAAGCAGATGTACTCTTTCAAGAGCTGAGTGGAGTTATTAATTTACAATACGGAATTTTTATCCAGCAATGGGAATATGCGAAAGTAGAGTGAAAAGAGCAAATGTTGAGCATTTCAGAGGAGGACAGCCAAAGGAAGGAAATATAGCTATGTCTTGTTGGCTGCTATTCTAGTTCATCTAGAGATTTTTGAAGGCAATGGGCAATAGTGCAGCATCATCTGCAAAGAGCTGAAGTGAACGAGAAGATAATAAGGGTCAAGTGCTGCATACTCCGCAATCTACTTTTGAATCTAGTCAGTGTCAAGCTGTCTTTTAAAGTCAGCAATGCCTATATATTCCAAATTATGTACGGATTTTTCAGAGCTGCTAAAAATGTCATGTTCTACTGATCCTGCAGCCTGTAATTTCCAGACAGGGGTTATGTGTTGGTGGGGTTCTCCACAGTGTTAGCTATTAAAATGTCTCTACCCGCTAACTTCTTTTCTTCACCTGTCCCTTGACTTCTTGAATGTATTGTTCGATAAAGTTGTCAGACTTGCAAAAGCACTTTATCCAGAATTCTCTGAGGAATCCTGATTTCCTTCTGAAATGTAAAATGAAGTACTGTCAAGCAAAGAAGGTTAGTGACTTCCTATAAAACATCTTTCATTACAGAGAATCTTCTCTCTGTAATGCTAATTTATTTAATTCTGATGCAATGTAAAGAACAACTGCATAGCAAAAGTGCATTCAAAAAGTGGTCTTGAAGGTAGCAGTGCATGATCTGGACTGAACAAAGCAGTACCAGAACCAATCTTAGGGATGTAAATTACAACACCAGAGTTTTGAAGAAAAATAAGACAAATATTAGAATATTAGAAAAGTGTTCTGTGGCATTGTTCACAGTATCTGTGGGAAAGTTGCTAACTTAAACAACCTGTCCTACAGGTTGTTTAAGTGATAAATGTTTGATAAATAAAATATATCATATCTGTGTACTGTGACAGTGCTTTGAAAGAAGAGCATAAGCATATCTATTTTACAACCTGTTTTTCAAAGATAAATAAATTTGCTATAGACAGGTACAGCTAGAGGTTTCCAAGGAGAACATTTATGAATTGCAAGGAGTTGAAAGAGTAATCAGGGACTGGAAAATGCAACCAATACAGTCTCTCATGTGTTTTATCAGAAAAAAACCCACAACAACAAACACCTTAAATGTTTCTAAGTACTTTCTGGGAGATCAGAAAGTTGTTAATAGGATGTTTTAATATATTAGAATATTACAGGATTTGTGGCCAGTAGTTTAAACAGGACAAATTCAGGCTAAAAATAAACTTAGTATTAATTGTCAGAGTAGTTGACTACTGAAACAATTTAACCAAGGCTACATTGGCACTAGCAATTTTAGAGTAAAGATTGACCATTTTTCTAGAAGATCTATTCTGCAATTCAGCAAGGACTTAAGGAATTTTGTGGCATGTGTTGCAGGAGAAGGTAGCAAGGAAGGTCCTGAAGCAATCCTTCTAACACTGTATGGCATGATTCTCTGAGCTCTTTTCCTGTTCAGCAGCTGATGGAGAGAAACTCAAGTGAGAATGGAAGTGGCTCCATGGAAGAGCCAAAGAAGAGAGAGGATAGTTTGAGCATAATGAACTGGATCCAGTGAGAATAGAATTCAAAAGGAGCAAAAAAAAGTAACCGGGAAATTACTGAGGATAGAGTAGGTATTATTGAAATGGGAAATATCATGGTCATATAACCGGTCATAAAAAGGTTTTGCTGAGTATTTAAAACTGTATTATTGAAGAGTATTTTTGATAGTTAACTGATAAATGCCTGAATCTGATCCAGGGTCTCCATAGCATCAACAGGGAGAAATAAGAACTCCAAGCATGAGATTCATCTGACTTAGTTAAGATGCCTGTCGTAGGACAAGATGACACCTCTCTAATGAGGTGGCTAGTTCAGACCCAGTTGTCTAAATACTAGGTGTCTCTGTTATGACACCCAAATCCTTTTTCGGTGTTAGAAGATTAAAGGGAAAGATGAGGATGGACCAATGAAAGGGGACAAGGGCTAAGGGAAGAACATGAGGAACTTCTAAGAACTTAAAAGGCTAAGGTAAGGGATAAAGGACTGTGCTTGTCATTCAGCAGTGCTCTATGTTCCTTAGATTTACCTCAAGGAGGTAAATCTCATATTGATCCACAAAGGACTTTGTACCAAGAGGGCTATATTTCTGTACAGCCTTTATTGCAGCTCCTACTCAGACAGCAGGAATGCTGTATCAGTAGCTATGGATAAGAGAGTAGGATTAGGATTAACAAATGAAGAGGACAAATCAGAATCAAAGAATAAGAGTTCTTCACCCCATAATGGCTGAAGAGTGCCCTTAAGATAGCAGTGTGTCTTACAGTAATTCTGAGACTTCTCCAGCCTGACCCACTCTTGCTCTCTTTTGGTGTACATCATTTGTCTTTGCTCCTTACCAGGATAGATTGAGAAAACAGCACAGTACTAGGAGAAAGCAAACAGAAAAGCAAAGGAGCTGAAGCACTGCTTACCCCAGCCATCAACTTGTTGCAGGAATAGAACATTAGCTCACAGGAATTGAGCAACCACCTGATTCTGGGAAGCTCTATGAGAAAATGCAGAAATTCCTTTCCTTCCTTCCCAGTGAGCCTGGTTCCTGCTTATATTTTTAGTTATTCCCTTTTGAAAAAAGAAAGTGTAGTCTTCTAGCTGGATTTATTTACTTTGATTCCAAAGGAGACATTGTTTGGCAATTTTATTTTTCAACAGGAAATGGCAAATGTGCTGATTTGTTTAATGAAGTTGAGATTCACTGCAGGAGTCCAAATTCCTTTCTCTTTTACTCTCCGTAGAACCAAATGTCTTATGAAGATAAAATCTCAATAAAGATAAACCATGCAAGCAGATGTGACTGAAGGGCTGCGAATTTCTGTGCTTATGTAGTAAAAAATGCCTCACAGAGTCAGTGGTACTTCATGCTGTTTAACAGTGGTATGGGGTCTTAATTTTTGATCTTGTGTCACATATTAAAAGAAAGAGTAAGGGGAGGAATCAGGATTTTGAAATAAAGCAATGTAATTTTGTTTTTAATTCTGTGGGCTCTGAATGATGCACAAAATTAGTATTTGAGTATACTTGCTGCTTGTGACCAGCTTCATAGGCTTCATATTGACAACCCTTTATTCAATGGTTTACAAAGAAGATCATATCCCCTCCCCCAAGTATTTCCACTATGGATTATCTCTATAAGAATGGGATTTTGAGTGGGTTAATTATTCTGTCTATTCCTGAGAAGATTGTAAAACAGGAAACAAATTTTTTGTTGTTATTGTTACTGCAGTAAAGTGGGATAAAGGGATAACTCAACTGGCATGAAAGACAACGGACAAATGTCTAATGCAAACCCAGCAAAAATAATCTCACCATAATGCTCTCAACAACCCCCAGCCCCCCACCCCTGAAGTAATCTTTGTTAAGGAGAACAACTCAGAACAAAAGTGACACAAAGATTAAAGGTCTGATTTTACTAGTTTCATTTCTCCATGTTCAAGAAATGCACAAAGGAATAAATCATTATGCTTACTCTGAAAAAATGCTGTCATTTTCCCCTTTGTGGCCCTTCAGCAAGCATTTTGTTTGAAGTAACGGAAAGCGGAAAATATTAAACTGAGAACTGTATTTTGGTATCAATTAATAACTCACTAAAAAATTTCAATATCTAGATGAACTATTTTGAACCAAAGAAAATGCTTTTGATTCTGAAAAGGAACAAAGTTTTATTCCACACGTGGTTTAACCAGTTTTCTAATTTTTAGAAAATTGCTTTTGCTATGTACTTGTGCCTGTTTTAACTCCTGTTTAACTTCATGTGTTATAATGATATCCCTGCCTGATATGGTACATTATTAGTCTGATGGAAATTCTCGTGTACATTCTTTCCAGGTGGTAAGCTCAGGCTTATACTATCTGTGAAAAGTAAGTGCAAATACTGTACTCCACTTATTTTCTCACTGGAAAATTTTTAAGTTCTGGTTTTAGTCTCTCATGTCAGATCAGGATATGCAGCAAAAAAACTGAGTCTCATGTCTCTGTTGTGCTGTGTAGGATGAGGTGACAAAGAGGTACAAGTAGAAGTGGGATATCCAGATACGTAAAGTAACAGCATCTAGTGTGATGGAGAGGGCTGTCTTTTCTCCCTATTTTTTTTTTTTAATTTTTTGTGGCCTTCAATTCAAAAGTCATTTTTAGGGAAAGAGTTAAAGAAGAGCAGCAGGGAGCATTTATAGATTTTTCAGGTGCAACACAGGAGATGACAGAGTTTTCTTGAAAATTTAATGGTGGCAGAAGATTAGACTTTGATAACCTATGAAATAACTAGAAGGAACGATACTAGGCAGGAGGTGGTGAGACTCAATTGGACCACTGTTTTTTTGTGCTGCTTTCTGGCATGATGACATTAAAAGCTGTTTCTAAACTTAGCTACAGCAGGTCTGTAAATAAGCTAGATTGAGTCCACCTTCCTCATGCAACCTGTGTCCTCACACATTGTTTTCTGGCTGTTCTCTTGTGTAGCATGTGATGATTGGACCTCTGTGTGTTCATTTCTGGTAGTTTTTAGCTCTTCGTTGCTAGTTACTTGTTTATGGGTTTGGCTTTACATTCCTTTTAATCACAATCTTTTCTTTGCTCTGAGTCGTATCAGGTTGTTGCTGCCACCATTGCTTCCTGCCTCGTCTGCTGGGACTTCTCCTGTGAGCCAGGAAAGAAAGAGAAGACCTAGGAAAGTAGTGGGAAAATGGGAGGGTAAGGAGGAAGGGGAAGCACATCTCATGTCATGTGTTTTCCTTATAGCATACTGCCCTTCCCAGTTTCTGTGCAATACAGCCTGCCTCTTGTAGGTTGTATTCCAGGGAAGGATTTTCACATGGTCTGTTAATAAACCATCCATCGAGTCATGAAAGTCTGTTGCAGCTCTCTAAACCTGGCAGAGTTGGGGTTTTGCCATGTGTACAGTGGAGGACCTGCTGGCAACCAGCCCTGCACATGGCTGAGGCCAGGAGGGACAGTGGCAAGTGTCTTTTCCTGCCCATGGTAGGACGTGGAGGGGACCGGACTAAAACAGGCCAGGTCCATGCCACACCAAGGATATTATGTTTTAATATTTACAGGAATTTCTGTTAGCCAAGCAAAACAAAACAAAAGGGAAACCAAAACAAATAGTGAAGTGGTTTCCGTGGGTGTTGATGGACTAGTTCCCTTGATGTCAGCTGATGAAGAAAGCTGCAAAATCTGAAGGACGTGTGCTTAACTTCTGTGCATGCTGCACACATCTGTGTGCCCAATGTCATCTGAGACGTGCCTGACACTATATTGTATGGATTAAAGATTACTGATACCAGGATATGGGGCAAAAAAGCCCCCATGAAATACGAGTCCTTGGGATAGGAGGGAATCCGAGGCAATTGACATAGAGATTGTATTCTTTTCCTGCTGCAGGATATACAGCCTTAATTTTAGGCTCTCTTTTGTAGTTTCAGGCAATCAATATTAAAAGCTGACAATGAAGGTACATTTCTCTAGTGTAGAGGGCCAAGTATAATGCTAGATATGGTGGGAGGGCTCTATAGGGTTTTGGGAAAAGAAAACCAAATCAATATTCAGTGTACCTGAAAGGGAACACTTAATAATTGGGAAAATTAAACCAGACAGATAGAAGCCTAAAATTATGTGGCCACAAAATAGGAATTATGACTTCTGTGAGGGCTCCTCATGTGGGTTAGACTCTGACTCTTCTAGGGAAGCGGGTTTAGAAGCAAGCCTACATGCTTTGTTAGTGGTGTACAGGAAAAAAAAGTTAATGGCTTACATATTTCTGATAAAAATGATCAGTGTCCATTGGCAAGGGTTACATTTAGCAGATCCTATGCAGATACTACACAACAAAAAATAAAATGGTACTATCCCTTTCTCTCTATGATTTCTCACTGGTGCGTACACATATAGATCAGAGGCAGCATAGCTTCATGAGGGAAAAGTCCTGCTTGTCAAACCTAATTTCCTTTTATGACAAGGGAACTCACACAGTTGATCAGGGGGAGCCAATTGATGTAATCTTTTTTGATTTCAGTAAAACTTTTGATACTGTCTCTCGCAGTACCCTTCTGGACAAACTGTCCAGCACACAGCTGGATAAACACATCGTGTGGTGGCTGAGCAATTGGCTTATGGGTGGAACACAGAGGGTAATAGTGAATGGGGTAATATCAGACTGGTGACCTGTCACTAGTGGGGTTCACAGGACTACATCTTGGGCCCTGTGCTCTTCAACATCTTCATTAAGACTTGGATGCAGGACTGGAAGGGTTATTAAGTA
>VYXB01001749.1:224238-237345 GCA_013397135.1 Pachyramphus minor | reverse complement strand
GTTGTTTCTGCTGCTGCTCAGGAAGAGGAGTCCTTCCCCTGCTCCCGTGGGGTCCCTCCCACGGAAGACAGTCCTTGATGGACCTCTCTGGCATGAGTACATCCCTTGGGCAACAGTTCTTCCCAAACTGCTGTCCTATGGGTTACTCCTCCATGGGGTGCAGTTCTTCATGAATGAGCTGTACTGACACGGGTCCCTCACAGGGACCACAAGTCCTACCCGGGAAAACCCTGCTCCAGTGTGACCTTCCCTCTCCACGGCTGCAGGTCTCTGCCAGGACCCTGATCTACCTTGGGCCTCCCACAGGGTCACAGCCTCCTCCATGCATCCACCTGTTCCAGCATGGGCTGCTCCATGGGCTGCAGGTGGGTTTCTGCACCCCAATGGTCCTCCATGGGCTGCAGGGGCACAGCTGCTCCACCATGGGCTGCACCATGGGCTGCAGGGGCCTCAGCTCCAGCATCTGGAGCACCTCCTCTCCCTCCGTCTGCACTGACTGTGGTGTCTGCATTGTTGTTGCCATGTTCTCACTCCGCTCTTCCTTGGCTGGAATTCTTTCTGCGCAACACCTTTCTGTTCTTAAATATGTTATCACAGAGGTGTTACTGTCACTCCTGATGGGCTCGGCCTTGGCCAGTGGTAGGAAGTCCATCCTGGAGTCGGCTGCCATTGGCCCCACGGGACAGGGGAAGCTTCTAGCAGCTTCTAACAGAAGTCACTCCTGTAGTCCCCTGCTACCAAAACCCAGCCACAGAAACCCACTACACCTGTGCAGGGCCAGGAGTTGGACTTCAGTGATCCTTGTGGGTCCCTTCCCATCTCAGGATATTTCATGATTCTAATAAAAAGCCATGAAAGATATGCAGAGATTTTTATTTATTTCAGTTTATATTATAAAGAACATAGAACCATAGAATGGTTTGGGTTGGAAAGGACCTTAAAGATCATCTAGTTCCAATACCTCTGCCATGGGCAGGGACACCTCCCACTAGACCAGGTTGCTCAGAGCCCTTGAACTCTTCCAGGATGAGGCATCCACCACTTCTCTGGGCAATCTGTTCTAGTGTGTCACTACCCTCATGGTAAAGAATTTATTCCTATTATTCAATGTAAATCTTTCCTCTTTCAGTTTGAAGGCATTATCCCTTGTCCTGTAACTTCATGCCCTTGTAAAAAGTTCCTTTCCAGCTTTCTGGTTGGACCTTTAGGTAATGGAAGGCCACAACGAGGTCTCCCCAAAGCCTTCTGTCTCCAGCCTGAACAGTCCCAACTCTCTCAGCCTAGATACCATCTAAAGACAACAGGAATGTTTCAGTGTAGTGGTTTTGAAAGACAAAACAAGTCTAGAAACCAGAGAATTACTGTCAATATAGAACTTCGTTTATTTCAATCAATTTACAGTCAGTATCTACTATTTGAGTAGATTTAACTTTAAGGTGCTATTGATAATACAAATGTAAATATGTAAAACTTTGCTTAGAAGGCATGTATTCCCAATGGAAAGACTCAGGACTTTACGCATATGGAGAGTGACAGTAATTTTTCTGTCCTTTTCTGTTTAGCATTAGGAAATAGCTGAAATAAAGAATTGTGTGATCCTGTGTGATGCTCCTTGACTACAGTAGTGCACTAGATGGCACTGTTGGTTTTAGTTTTACTGCTGCCTGCCTCTTCTAGAGAACTTGTCTTAATTAGCTTCCTTTTGAAAACAAACATGCTGTTTCAACAAAGGGTCAGTGTACATTGTTCTGGGCTGCTGCTTTTATGTTTATAGTCATGTAATCAATATGTTGGAAGGGTAATTAATTTTTAACTTCAAGCCAATTGTAGATCAAATGCCACTAGAGTTACTGGGTGGAGACAGTTTAATTTCCTTTGAAGCAATGATACTGATTAGCTGTAAAGGGTTTTCAGTGAGTTGCTAGAGATCCAGAAGACCTTTTGCTTTGAAATACTGGTGTGAACTTTAAAGTAACATTATTCCTGTGATACAGATTAATGAGTTGTGGCATAATTCTGATAAAGTTCCTCTCATTTACTTTCTGTAAATTGTCCTGTAAATTCATTTTTCAAAGCAGCTTTATTTGCTTTGACTAGTCCCTTCCTATCAAAGGAATGGTACAAAGTCAGCATTAAGTTGATCAAACTAACTTTCTGCTTTTTATCCCTTTTCTCTTATTATCTGCCTTTGGGGACTCTAGAGGCTCATGGATAAGGATGAGATACGACCCTCCATACAGCAACATAAAGGAAGGATAGTGTAAGAAACTGGGGGATTTTGAAATCTATCCAATCCCTTCTTGTGCAGCACATGGTGTCCTGGCCTCGTGTCCCTTTTTCCTGCTGTCCAGGGCAGCTCTGTCTATCTCTCAGGTTCCTTACGTTGAGACATTTGCTAGCTTAATACTTCCAGTGCTTTCAGCCTATCCCCTTGATGCTTCCTTGTCATCTGAGCTAATCTTTCTTGATCATATTTTCATCCATTCTCTCTCTTTCATCTTCTTCCTTGCCTCTGTACTTTCACATTCGAGCAAACTAGAATCTCAATACTCAGCTCTCCCTCCGCGTCTTACAACTGTAACATCTTCCTCCTGCTTTTTTTTTTTACAATCAATAAATGGACCATTTTCATGGATAGGCTATTGATCACTTCTCCAGGAGTCTGGATTCTTTCTGATCTTGTGTCTTTGCTTTCCATTACATAAAAATTTCACTACAGGCTCTGACTGTCCATTCTTGGGCAAGTTGCAGAGCTTCTCTGCTCTCCTCGTCTTCGTTTATCTCTTGGCCAACTTTTGATGCTTTGATAATTTAATTGGATTTCATGCTGAGTAAAACAATGAGCACTGGTTTAATCTGAAATTAAACTTTTGTTTAGTCTAACATTAAAAAAATAAGGTCAATTTCAAAACAAAAAATATTTCCTTTCTCTGAAAAAAGCCAGCCTCTTGTATTTTTTTGTTTAAACTATTAATTGAATTCAGTCTGGCCTGAGCAACAATTTCTGTCCTTGTGAGTCATACTTTTGAGTAAATCTTATCAATTTATGGGACTGTGTTACTGAGCTGTGCTGCAAAAGTCTGAGATTTCTGTTGGAACCATGAATAGCCCTCAGTATAGATTGGCACAGCCATCAGCTATTGAGATTTGTCAGATTTTTAACCTTTTCAGGAAGACAAAGCATCATCAGTAGGATAATGATCAGCAGAGGTTAGGGTCCACGCCATTGTGTTTTCTGTCAGAAATTAATGCTGTGACTAATAAAGGCAAGACTGCAGTTACTGCAGCAGACTGTTCTGTAGACTGTAGTCTACAGTTGTTTGTAAGATATTAGATTTAGATCATGAAATTTATTCTAGTTTTGAGACAAACTAGAGATGGATATTTGCAGCATACAAGAAGATTGGAAACCCAATTACCATAACCACAAAAACTGGAAAGAAAAATTGGTGCTGTCTTCCTGTATGTCAGTTCTACAGCATGCATCTTTCCAGTGATCTTAGTCACAGTGCTTCAGAGTAGTACTTTTATCAAATCAGACTGTTTTGGGAGGCAGTGGGGTAGCAGAGTAACATATCCCAATGTATTTACAGTAGAGGGAGCTGATGTTCAGTGTATGTGCCTGTCCGTTTTTACTGCTGTGCCAGTGTTTGTACAGCAAATTTTACCAGAGTAAATGGTACCATTTACCAGTGTGTGTGTAAGCACTGCTAAAGAAATACCACTTTCTCTCAGGGCTTTGAGTGGGATACCTCTGCATCCCTTGCTCACTAGCTGCAGTCTGATGGAGCTCTCTGGGAGGGTAAGTGGCCTCAGAGAGCACTTGTTAGAAGAAGGCCTGGGGCCTCTGGGTGTCAGGTTTAACATGAGGCAGAGACTGGCAGTAGTATAACATTGCAAACAGCCTCAACCACCTTCTCCCTTACCTGTTCGAATCTGATGTTTCCATCTTTCCAAATATCATAACTTCCTATTACACTGCAAACAATGTCTCTTTTGTGTTCTTAGCTTTGCTCTGTTCCTTGGGTTTGGCTTGTTTTTTGCCTGACCCATCTCATGAATATGTGCTCAAGAAATTCTTTGATTTACAGCACTCTTTTTAGAAGACAGAGATCTCTCCTTCTCTGGCACTGCTTGGCTGGATTATGCAAGTTATTCAAAGTTAATGGATCAAGCTTAGTTAAAATAGGGACAAAGGAAGTGTGAAACCACTGAATATGTATACATTTAAAAATATGTAAAATTCATGTAATATTATTTTAAGTTAATTTCTTTGGATAATGCAGGCTAAGAGATTGAAGGATTAGGGTTCCAACCAACTTGAGTTCCTGCTTGAGGCTTGGCTGTAGCTCTTTTGTTGAAAGTTGTCCTGCTCGTGAGGCAGTTTTCCTGACTGCAGTGGTTCAGCTAAGGTAATCACAAAAGAATGAGTTAGGGAAGGGACATTGTCTCCAGACAAATGTAGGATATATACACATATATAAAAAAAAGAGGACTCCAAGAACTGCAGACCCATCTAACTTGTATGACCAGAAGGATCCTCAGCAAGTTATTAATTTGCCTTGTTAGCACCTAGAGCCACAATTCTCAATCTGTTTGTGGACAAAACCTTTAAGCACATAATGTGCTGTAGCACCTTGTTTTTCCAGACAAGTTTTATTATTGATGTCTTTATTTAGCCATGAGCAACAGAGACGCTGACCTAATCGCTCTACAAAGTGGTACATTTGGATACTACTAAGTTCATCCTTGGCACCATGCTACAGAAATAAACTAGGAAGAACAAGCAAGAAGAAAGTTAAGAAGTTTAGAAAATAAAGGCCACGACTAAAGGTTGAAAAAACCTTTTTATGTTAGAAAAGATGAGATTAAGATGGGACATCTTTGCTTAAAATTTTTCTATAGATAACCTGACTGTCATTTGTAATCAGTGTTGGGGCAAAAAGAAAGTGCTGAGTAAGAAAGATTTAGGAAAGAGATTCGGGGGAATTTTTGCACTATACAAATAATAAAACCCTGAAATTCTTGTAGCTTGTAGAGTTGGGTTTTTTTTTCAAAGAAAACATTTGACAAATGTTTACCAAGGCAGCTTAGGTGTGCTCACCCTATCTTAGTGACGTGCGATGGACCAAACAATCTCTGACATGTCTTCTAGCACTGTATTTCTGTGTAAAAAACTCTCCAAAATGGGTAGTAGTGTTTATTATAGTACTTCTTAGCATAATTATCAAGGATAACTCGTATCTTTGAAATTGGTTCTTTGTGGTAATTCTCTGGTCAGCTTTGATCCTCAAGTCTTGGCACTAGGCATTATCATGGCAGGCTGAAATTGTCACTAGAT
The DNA here is from genome assembly GCA_013397135.1 of Pachyramphus minor. Lineage (NCBI taxonomy): Eukaryota > Metazoa > Chordata > Aves > Passeriformes > Tyrannidae > Pachyramphus > Pachyramphus minor. Next base: position 232,004 of record VYXB01001749.1, on the reverse strand, counting down.
GTTTAAACAGTGTTTGATTAGAAGCATCAAAGAAGGAAAGAAGGAGGCTTTTACAATGACATTGCTACAATGTTTCAGTGCTTCTCAATTACAGGTAATTTTGGTATTAATTTTCTTAACCAGTCTTCCTCAGAGAGATTGAGTTTTGAGCTGTGTGCTTTGGTCTGCGCTACTGGATATTACCTTCATGTTGGACCATGTAGTGATGTTATCTCAGCTATTGCAGAGGTAGAATGGATTTCCCACTCTTTCAACAGCCTTTTATCACTTTCCCTTTGTCTTGAAGCATGAGTAATTGTAGGCTAAGGGACATATTTTATACTCTCTAAGTGTAACTTGGCTGTGTGGGAAGATGTATTATATACACAATTTGTATCTAAAGAAAACCCACTCCCCAACATAAACGTTTGAAGTTGAGGACACCTTTCACATACATGAAAAATACAACACTGGCATTGCAAAACATAGATAAATCGAAGCAGCAGCCTCCTTGCTCAGATCCCCTGGATCTGACTGACACAGCTTCCTGCTCAGTTCTGCTTTACTACTGAACAGAAGTTCCCTTGCAACTGTGCAAGTCTGTCACTTTCTGCTTAGATATTTGGAACTTGCACTACATCTGGGAAGCAAAAAAACACTGGGAAGCATTTCAGATCTTGGAGTTGAGCACTTCAAACAGATGGCTTCTTTCCAGAGAAAACTCTTCCAGCTTTCAGAAACGCTCCTCATAAAATTAGACCTAGCTATTAGGGGTAGTATATAACTCAGTAAGGGGGATGGGGAGAAGTGACAAGAAACTCGTAGAAAATAGTTCTGCATACCTTGAACAGTAAAATCTTTTGATCTCTGTGCAGTCTCTAATTTCCTGATTGTGGCTGAAGGTATAAATGGTAGACAAAATGTCTATATTCTCAATCAGGTGGGAAAGGAAGTTTGATGGGTTGGGCTTTTCAAGTTTTTTGGTGTTTGTTTGTTTGTTTGTTTGTTTTTAATTGAAATGAGATCTTATTAGTTTAAATTCAGGTTGAAAATACCAGAGTGTATTTGCTCCTCTCTGTTTTACTTTATGAATGGGTTGTGAGTCTGTTTTATACAATCTGCTTGGCAGACTGGTGCATAAGCACAGTATGACAAATATGATCTAAACCAAGCATTTCATTAAGGAAAGACATTTGTTACTGGCTTTCAGTATGGGCCATTAACCTTCATGGACACCACTTTCTCTGTAATGAAGTTACTATTTTAACACCATTCAAGGTTTTATGCAGTAAAATATACAACTATATAAATTTTAATGCAGTCATGATAAGTACTATAAGGACTGTGGAAGGGAGGCATGAGAAAGTGCTGTGTTGATGATTTATTTAGCACAGTAATAGTAGCTGTTTATATTGTTCACCACTGTCCAGACTTTATCTTCCTATTAAGGACTGTCTGCAGAATATAATATTGGGTAGATATTTGCACACAGAACCTCCATATCGTGATGCCTTCTGGTAATGTGAAGATACTAAAGACAAGAGAAAGAATGAAGTACTTGGTAAATCAGCCCTGGCAGAAAAAAGAACCCTCAAGTACTGTAGAGAAATCTAGTTTCTGCCAAATAATCCAAAATCAGTTTTCCTTGACTCAAACTCAGCTTTCAGAAGAAATGAAATTCATTTTAAGATGCCCAGAATGGTTAATAGAAAAAAATTCCCTTTATTTATCCAAATGGGCTGGCAGATACATTTTGAAGCAATTCACTCTCCTAGACATAGATTTAAACACATTTTAAAATAATTTACTTTCTATTTTTGTGATGGTCTTAAGAAAACCCTGCTGCTATAAATTGGTATCAAGATGCCTAGCAAATATATTTTATCATTGTTGTTGCAGATGCACAGATATTTTTTCAGAATATTTTTGAGTAAACTCAATATTCACAAAAAGAAGTAGAAATAGTTCTGAAATAGATGCCCTTTATTTACTTGCATGTCATGCAGCAGCCCAGGTTACACTTGACAATGTGGTGTTGTCATCACTTCAGTGACATGATTCACAGGAACTGCATGGGTCTGACGAACTTTTACTCTCTTTCCATCTGATTCAGATCTTCTGTTCAAAAGTTGTGCCAAGAGCTGCAACAATTTGATGCTCAGGGGTGCATAGAGGACACAAGCAGTGCTGGAGCACTTTTACAATTATTGAGCTGTTGATCTTTGAGAGAAATACTTCAATACTGTTCTTGTGGCCAAATGGCATATATATCACATGGCATGGCTAGTGATTTAATGGACCAGGTAATTTCAATAGGTACACTTCGCATTTCCAACTGACAATGAATGAAGAAGCTATTCAGATAATTACATTTCTCTACAAAATGCAGAAGTTACATGGTGAGAGTGTTTTTAACTTCTAATGATGGTTGTCCTTCTTGTAGCAGTATCAGCTTCTAAGGTTTGCTTAAGGAAACCAATAACATGCCATTGGAGTTGAATGTGACTCACTCCTTGTTATGACCTACTTGCTTATGAGGGTGTGTGTATCGTCACATCTTCCCATGTGTTTGCCATCAATTCTATACCATGAGCTCCAACAGGCTGCAGCTCCACTGTCTTTCTTAAATTGCCTTTATTTCTTATTGAGCCACACAAATGATAGAGAATATACCACTGTCATCTGAGGGCCTTTTTTCCCTTCCTAATTAAATCTCAAACTCTATTTTTAGCATTTGTTTTCAGTTTTGTCACACTTGCAAAGCATGCCAACTGCCCCAGTGAGCTGCAACCTCATGGCAGCTGAGGTGTCCATGTTTGGTCATGCACCCTAAAGTTTTTGGCAATAACTTTTCACCTCCTAAAGGAGGATATTCAGCTGTCATTTGTGCCAGAGAGGGTCTCCATGTGTGCTTGATAATTAGAACTCTGGCAAGTGTTAATTCATAGCATTTGTAGAAATGCAGAGAGCCTCAGAGGCCTTAGCAAGTATGATTTCTCTGTTAAATCGTCACAATGAATGTGAGAAAACATCAACAGGTACTAATAAACCTTCTGATGGCACTGGGCTGTGGTAAAGTACTTACTATTGAAACAGAAATGGAAACCAGAGGTCTCCCTGGGCTGACTATGGCAAGGATTTACATTCTGCTGAGGGTCTCTCTCTGGACATGGAGTGAGGAGGCTGCTGACTCTGGAAAGGAAAGCACCAAAATTAATAATAACAGCAGCCAGGGAAGCAGCATTCCTTACAAAACAGAAATCTTTTCTCTTCTGTCCCCTGGAGGTCATGGAGTGGCTGCAAGTGCTTAAGATTAAGACTCAGAAGAGTCTTTCATCATCCTTATTAGAAGTGATTACACCTGGAGTAAAGCAGGATGGGGATTGCAAAAGGCAATTTCAGGTTCAGTGTCAGAGGACATGGTTTCAGGGTGAGAGACTGATTTTCACTGGGTTGGTGTCTGTTGAGTCAATAAAGTTGCTCTGAATTCTCCCTGCTGTCTGTGAGATCACAATTTCTTGTAAATGTTTTTCCTAATCGGTCTGGCATAATCCTAAGATTTCCTGTGTCTTTCTTCAGTGCTCGGAATACTCAGTTCATGACCTGTTTGTTAAAAATAATGGAAATTGGAATTTTCAGGAATAGATGTTTGGCTTAGTGAGTAAAAAACCCATTAGGATCTCTATTTCATTTATCTACTGTGACCTTTTCCTGTGATACAGTGTTATAGCTGAATCCCAGAAATGAAATTTCTGAAGGAAGAGTTTCATGTTTAGGATTAAAATTTATTTTGATGTCCTTTTGCAGTTGCTCACCTGTACTGCTTCTGCCACTGTAACCCAAATTGCAACCTCATCACTTATTTACATAAAGCATGTGGGTCTCTTCTTCATGACTGAATTTAACACCAGAGACAGAAAATTAGCAATATGCAAAGATTTAGCAATCCAGAGGTACAGTGTATAATTTTCCTTGATTTTGGAAACCTTTAATATTGTTGGATATACTAAAAATCTTCTTTAATAGAGGCAAATTACTCTCAGTGGGTAATAGTGCACTAAAAAAGTAGGTGTGAATTCAGCAGGAAAATTTCTGTGGGGTGAGGATATCCTTCCCTATTTTTTTAATCTCTTGGCTTTTGTGTAGGGTATCTGTTATGCAATGTTTTGAGCATTGGCCACATCCACTGTTAATATTCTTGTGGGGGAAAAGCTACCACTTTAAGTCAGCAGCAAATCTGCTGCAGTGTGTACTTGATATAAACAAAATTACTAGGATGAAAAATTGACCATGGGAAGCTTGTGATTCTATTGACCCTTTCAAAAATGCAATATATACCATCCCTGAGAAATCATGAGAAGTAATCAGAGGAATGTGTTACAAATCTGGTATTTAAGTTCAGGCCATCATTTGACTGAGTGTTATGCTGGTTTAGACTGAAGACCCTGGTATTAACAGCAGACTGTGGTAAAACCTTGGAGATTTTTTACTGACTTTTCAGGGAAATCCTGAAAATGTATTGGAAAATAAATTAGATGAAAATAATTAGAATAAAAAATGGATTAGGCCTGTGACACAGCAGAATGTTTTCATTCTTAACTGCTATTTTCAATGCCTTTTTTCACAGAATCACAGAATAGTTAGACTTGGAAGGGACCACTGGAAATCACCTAGTCCAAACTTTTTCCTCAAAATATACTTTGAGTTGAAACTGAGCATATACCTTTTTTGTTAAGAAGTAAGCACGCCTGGAGAAAATGTATTTTGATGCTGGGTTTGCGTGATATTTTGAAATGACAGCAGCATATAAGTGCTGTTTTTTAATCAGCTGAGACATTGTGCAATGAAGTATTTCTGAGTGAATTAAGTATGAAAGTTCCTCTGAGATAAGACACCGGAGAAACAACCTTGTAGTATCATCTGAGTTAAGAGTGGCACGAGACAGGGTGTGTTGCAGTGCTTGTGGGGTACCCACTTAAAATACTCTTCACAAAAGTGAACTTGTGAATTCAGCAGGAGACACCTAACGTAAGTGGGAGGAAATGCATGAGAGAAAGGTGGGGCTAGCTCCTCTTACCCTAGAAGAACCAAGGTCCCTGGGGACTGCAATGTCTTCTCTCTCCAGGTGTCACAGACACAAAGCACCTTGCAGAGATGAAACACGAGATGGATGACTATGAGGGATATAAGTTCAGGTCCTTGAAATGTCTTGTGGATCATGACTGATGATGGACTTGGATGCTAAACGCAAGCACTGCCATCCTTGCTGGGCCATGCAAGTACTCCTTATGATACTTAAATTCTGAGCTTCAAATGTCACCCCAACTCTTAAGTGCATCAAGAACTTTAAGGCTCTGCATGGGTGCAGCCTGTGGTTAGGCAAGAGGCTTCCTATTCAAACAGACTGTGCCATAGTTGTTGATGACAAATACTCTGCACCTTTCTCTGACCTATTAATGGGCAGGAGGCTCATGAACTGTGTGTTTGATTTTTTGGTGCACTCTGTATTTTTATGTTTCTGACTTGTTTCCCCTCTCCCCCACAGTTCCACAGGTTGCTTGTCCCATGTTAGTCAGAAAAAGCATACAGACATGTACACTTAACAGTCAATATGAATAGTAATTACAGCACTCAGAGCATAAAGTATTACAATAATTCATTTTAATAACATTTATTAGATCATAACAACTATAAACATAAGTACCATTCAGCTCTTTGCAGATATATGAACTTACTAACATCAAATCTTTACCAGAATCACGTATTCTTACAGGTGTCCCAGACACAACATTATTAATCAAAAGTTCATAAATAGTAAAAATGTCCTCTGTTTCACATTGCAGCATTCCTCAAGCATGTACATACAAGTTTGGAGTAACTTCTCCAAATCTATGTGTCATAAACTTCCTTAGCTGTTTCAACAACCATAGAGATGATTTTTTTTGCCTGCAGCAAAATCTTTTGTCCTTGAGCAATCTACAATTAGTATCTCTCTCAGCAGACATGAAAGTTCATTTCTGAAATGAAAGTGGTGATGAAACACAATACAATATTATCTGCTCATAGGTTGCCTACACACTCTACCCTCATTATAAATCTTTCAGTTATAACACTGTCTCCCAAGAACAATGTATCTCCCTTATATCAGTTCTTTATCTGCATTACCTCTCTTTGAAGATCTTAAAATGGTTGGCCTGCAGCAATGGAGATATTCTACTTAGGGTGGAGTGTGTTTACAGTCAGTTCTTTTCCTTTTTAATATTTACATAGGAATTTTTTAAGGTTGCTACAATTTATGAATCATGTACATTGACTTACATTTTCTGAAATGTTCACAGTGCAGTATTTTGTGGCCTAACCAAACTTTGTAAATGTCATTAAAAATAAACTTTTTTTTTAATATAAAAATAGAATACTTTATGTGTTTACACCAACAAACCCAGTTCTATCCTATTCTAAACAAGCTATACAGTAGTATGCACAGAATTCCACAGGACCAGAAATGACATGTGATGTTTGCCCTAAAGCTACAGTACTCTTCCCTAATGAATGAAGGTTTTATTTACTATCTCTTTTCAAAATTCTCTTGTCAAAATTTAGAATTAAAAGTAATATCATAATTCACTGGGTTGTGTGATTCAAGAAGAGGGTAAAGGGGGCCTAAAGTAATTTCTTTTGATAGGTCATCTCTGCTCTTCAGGGATGGCATGAAGAAGTTATCAATATGCCTGCTATGGCAGTGTCTTTTTAGGTCAGGGCTGCGGCAACACCTCCACTCTTTACTTACCTGTTGCAGTAGCTTCACCCAAGGTTAGGTGGCAGAGCTTCATCTGCTTGCCAAGTGACTCACCAGACAGCAGCCTTCAAGTTTTTAGTCTCAGAGTGATTAATTCTTTATTGAAAGAAATGGAAGCTTTGCATTTTTCAGAAAGAGATCTGTTGATACAGGCTGTTTGACTCAATGAAATAGTTGAACGTTGGAATAACATTGACACTAGGAATGCTTTAACCTACAGGATGGTCCCTTTGTTTCATGTACTGTCTAACTACACCAGAGGACTGGCAAGACTGATATAAAATCATAGAATGGTTTGGATTGGAAGGGGCCATTGAAGATCACCTAGTTCCAAACTCCCTGCTGTGGGCACCTTCAACTAAATCAAGTTCCTCAGAGCCTCATTCAACCTGACATTGAACACCATGGGACATTCACAACTTCCCTGGACAACCTGTTCTACCACCCTCACAGTAAAGGATTTTTTCCTAGTATCAAATCTAAACCTACTGTCTTTCAATTTAAACCCATTCCCCCTTGTCCTGTCAGTACATGCCCTGGTAAACAGTCTTGCCCTATCTTTCCTGTAAGTTCCCTTCAGGTAGTGGAACACTACAATTAGGTCACTCTTCTCTTTTCCAGGCTAAACAATCCCAATTCTCTCAGCCTTTCCTCACAGGAGAGGTGGTTCATCCCTCTAATCATCTTGGTGGCCTTCTCTAGACTTGGTTGACATCCTTGCTGTGCTGAGGAGCCCAGAGCTGGATGCAGCACTCCAGGTGGGGTCTCACAAGGGCAGAGTAGAGAGGCAGAATGCCCTCCCTCGACCCGCTGGTCACGCTGCCTTTGATGCAGCCCAGGATCCAATTGGCTTTCTGGGCTGCGAGCGCACCTTGCTGGGTCACGTCCAGCCTGTCCAAGTGCTTCTCAGCAGGGCTGCTCTGCCTCTGTTCATCCCCCAGCCTGTATTGATACAGGGGGATGCCCTGAGCCACGTGCAGCATCTTGCACT
>VYXB01001749.1:136644-224223 GCA_013397135.1 Pachyramphus minor | reverse complement strand
TGTCAACCACACCCCTCAGCTTGGGGTCAGCTGCAAATTTGCTGAGGGTGCACTCGATCCCTTTTGTCTGTGTCATTAGTGAAGGTATGAAATAACACTGGTCCCAACAGAGACCCCTGAGGCACACCACTCGGCACTGATGTCCATCAGGACTCTGAGCCATTGATCACTACCTCTGGAATTGACTGTCCAACCAACTTCTTATCCACCTAACAGTCTACCCATCAAATCCATCACTCTCCAATTTGGAAAGAAGGATGTTGTAGGAGACTGTGTCAAAGGCTTTCCAGAATTCCAGACAAATGACATCTGTAGCCACTTCATCTCAGAAGGCCACTAGGTTGCTCAGGCAGGATTTTTCCTTGATGAAGCCATGCTAGCTGTCTCAAATCACCTCCCTGTTCTTCATATGCCTTAACATAGCTTCTAGGAGGATCTGTTCCATGATCTTCCCAGGCTCAGAGGGGAGGCTGATAGGTTGGTAGTTCCCAGGGTTGTCCTTTTTTTCCTTTTCAAAGATGGGTGTTTCTCTTTTTGCAGGCACCTGGGACTTCATCTGACTGCCATGATTTTTTGAATATCGCGGAGACTAGCTTGGCAACTGCATCAGCCAATTCCTTCAGTACTCTGGGATGCATGTCATCAGGTCCCATAGACTTGTCCACATTCAGGTTCCCCAAGTGGTCATGAACCTGATCTTCAGTTACAGTGGGGTGGCTTTGCTCTCCCTGTCCTCATTCTGTCGTCCATCTGCTCAGGAGGTGTGGAAAGAGGGATTGCCATTGAAGACTGAGGCAAAGAAGTTGAGTACCTCAGCCTTCTCCTCATCCGTTGTTAGCCGGTGCTGTTTATCAGGAGAGTTACACCTTCTTTGACCTTCTGTTTCTGATTAACATACCTGTAGAAGCTCTTCCTTTTATTCTTTGCCTCCCTTGCCAGGTTTAGTTCCAGTTTTGCCTTGGCCTTCCTCACCCACTCCCTACACAATCGTACTTCTCTATACTTATTTTACTGTAAACCATTTCTTGATTTTGATTTCTGTTAAGACACTTACCATGAGGCTGGCTTTGTTGGCTGCCTAGGTTCTTAGAAACCTTGTTGATGTAGTGCAAAAATCCAAATTTTGCACCATGTAGGAGGAAAATACATTTTAAACTCTTGTAACTCTCATTGTTTACCTTAGCCTTTTGTGTGAAAACCATTTCTGCACTGCTCATTGTCCTAAAGTACATGCACAGTAATAGTCCTTCCAGTCATAATGATTGATATTCTACGTTTCCTTCATGGCATTAATGATGAATTTTTGTTCTTGGGTCTGAGCACACATTAATGACAGTTTGTGGGAACCAGCTCTGTATGGTAGCACACCACATTTCCATTTGGTAAATTGATGCAGTTGTCCAAATACTTGGAAATTACTGTGATGGTTTACAGAATCCCATAGCCTTAAACAATATGATATTGTGTCCTTGTACTAGTGCAACTTGGGCAACAACATAAACATGTGCAACAGTGTTCTCACAAAGACCAGGCAGTAAAAACTAGTGGACAAAATGTTTTGCTTTTTGTTCATACAACTAAGAACCTATTTTCCTCTATTTCAGACATTCCCATCATGTGTCAACATCCATATCTGTGTTGTCTTGTGATGATAAAAGAGAAGGATAGGGAGCAACACATTTCACATTGACATAAGTAGCATTGACATGAACATAGTGTTCCCCAACAAAAGTGGAGAAGATTGTTGATATATTTGAAACAAGTTCAGAAAATGCTGGACGCATCTCAGGTTTTGGATGCCAGCACTTCAGCATGACTTCGTACCTGCCATTCAAATAAAAGAAGTGTTCAATTAAGAAATCATGTATAAAGGAAAAAGCCCAACCCTCTCTTTCCCCCCACAGCCTCAATTATTACAATATCAGAATCAGCAACATTTGCAGAAGGCTTCGCAAACTATTTACTTACAAGGGATCAGGGCAGTATTCAGGTTGTAGCAGCCTTCTTCCTTGTAATAAGTAAACAGTTATATCAAAAGAATTTACATCAGGATAAGGTGGTGCCCCTCGTGTCATAAGTTCCCATAACAACACACCAAAGGACCACTAAAAAATCAAAAAAAATAAAGAGCAAGTTATAGGGTTGGAGGGCTTTACATTCCAGTTTTAGAAGACGGTTTGACAGATTTAAGCATTCAAATGCATGGATTTTCCATTTGTAAAGTTATTCTACTGCATTCAGCTTTCTTTTAAGTGTGCTAATAAATGCTGTAAGGACTTGAGGAGCCACTTAAATAAGAACTAGAGAATCTCAACTAAGTAAATGAAAGAAAATAAAAGCCTATAGGCATGCTACTTTGCTGATATAAATTAGCAGGCCTCTTTTGAGGTTAATGGAGCTCTGCCAGTTTACATGAGCTGATGATCTGACTAACTCTGTGTAAATGCATACTAAAGACAATGTATGTGGTGAAAATTCTATGCATCACAGGCAAATCTGAATCTGGATTGAAAGGAGAGCTAAAATAAAAAGCGATCCTGCCAAGTAATGACTTCATCTTAACAATTTTTTCTTCATAAATGGCCAGGCAATACTTGAGATTGCTGTAAGCAATCAGTAAGTATTTATAAAGCAAATAAAGTATTTTTGAGAACTAGTAAATTTTATGAGTCTCAAAGTCAACCTGTTTTGTCAAGCTTTCCAGAGCCCCTCCTATAGCAGGGTTCAGTTCCAACTTGGCTTCTTGGAATGTCCTTAGTTTCCCTTGTAATGGAATTAAACTAATTCTTTCTTGAGCAGTAAGAGATAATCAGGTCAACAACTTGTTGTTTTGTGACTGGGACAAATACACTTTCTGGATGTACACAGTCTTTTATTATTATATGAACTAAAGTTAGATTCAAATATAAGTTTTGATTTGGAGTTAGTCCATTCATTAAATACAAGAAAGATATCTCAGGCAATATAAAAGAAACAAAGAGGTGATACAAATACGTTTGTACATTACCACATCTGACTTTGTTGTGAACTTTTGAGTTTGTAAACTTTCTAAAGCCATCCATTTCACTGGCAGTTTAGCTCCTGTTTTATTGTGCACACTGTAGTATTCTTTATCATAGACATCTCTAGCAAGACCAAAATCAGCAACCTTGACAGTAAATTTTTCATCCAACCTAGAGAAATGACAAAAGGTATTATTTGCAACTAAGCAGGCAAGATTTACAGTGATGGCGGATTATAATGAGTGACTTGCATTGACTTTGAAAGGCAGTACTTTATTTTGGATCTATTAACCAATGTAACAGTAAAACAAAAAGTGCAGCAAAGTATATTTGACACCCATTTAACACTGTGAATGAACCTGGGAAATTATTGATACTGTTTTGATAATACATTTTAAAACAATTGCTATGTATAAAAAGAATTTGGCTAATAGCCTATACATCCTATTTAAGTGCTACATCATTTCTTCCACAGTTGTTTCTTCTTCTGTATCCTTAAAAACAGCTCATTTTTATTTCCAAGTCAAGGCGTGTCCTTTCCTGCTTACTCTCAGTTTTGATAAGGAGGGGTCCATCATTATCTCAGTGACTGCCTCTATAGAATAATATAATCGTGTAACTAAAGATGTGTTTGGTGTTTGTACTGGGAGAAAATGATGGTATAACAAAAGTTCTGCTGCGGTTACACCTCAGCCCTACCAGAAGACATCCCTAGTTTTTCCTCTCCTAAGGTTGTTGTTTGTCCTGGTAAGCAGTATCATTGTCAAAAAACGGATAGACCATGAGTGTTGGCATGCTTAAACCTATCCTTTATTACATGTGCAGACTTAGCCACACCAAACACTTGCTTTTGGGCTTCTTTACAGAATTGTACAATCAGAGAATGAGTGAGGTTGGAACATATCTCTGAAGATCATCTAGTCCACCATGATCACCCCTGCTCAAAACACGGTCAGGGACTGCAGGTTGCTCAGGACCATGACCAGTTGGGTTTTGAATATCTTCACAGATTAAGACTCCACAACCTCTCTGGGCAACCTGTGCAATGTTCAGTCATCCTTGCAATAAAAGCATTTCTTCCTAGGCTTAAATGCAATTTTCTCTATTTTGATTTGTGCCTGCTGCCTCTTGGCCTGTCCCTGGGCACCACTTAGATCTTCAGTCTACCATATCAGGTATTTATATATATGGACAAGATCCTTCTGAATTTTCTCTATGCTAAATGTTCCCATCTCTCTCAGCATCTACATGAGGCATTTTTCTGTCTTGAATTTATGAGGTTTCTGTCTGGACAACTCCAGTCTGTTGAAGTCCCTCTGAATGGGACACAACCATCTGCTCCATTTATTGGTGTTATAACTAAATCCAGTGAAGGGAGTGGGATGGAACTTTGATGGGTCATCAGGACACAGTTTATGCCATAGCAGGTCCCTGCACTTCTTCCAGGATAGTAGAATAGAGTTGAGTCCCCAGGGACTATATTTACATCCTGGTTTCCTTTCTGATAGACATCACTACTGTGGCAGGGCCTGCGCTTCTGAGTGATGGATTGCACATGGCCACTGGGGAAAGGGGTGTTCTCTTGTGGCAGCAGCTTTCTAGGCTCTGAAGTGCCAAGCCACTTAGAAGTACAAAAGCAGCCATTCAGTGGTCGTGTGAGACACCCTGATAGCTGTTCCCTCCTCACCCAAGGAAGAGACACAGGCCAGAGGGAATGTCCTGTTGCCACAGTTTGGACTATGATTAGATGAACTAGGGCTTTTGTCCAGTAACACAAATAATTTCTTCTTAGGAAACCTGAAAATTATGTTGGTTGTGGCCTTTTTCCTCCCTTAAAAAAAACAGCACTTGTAAGAAAATGTTCTTTTTCAGAGGCTGTTTAGCTGCACATGTGTGCTCCCTTTGAAAAAAGAATAAAAAATCTGATGTCACAGGGTAATGACCTTTTTGCAGCCAGAGTTCCAGTTTATGACATACTAAAAATAAACTCTAATGTTTAATCCTGTACCTCATTAATTCACAACACTGGTGATAAATCAGCATAATCGTATCAGCAGCTCCTGTATCAGTTAGTCTTTGTGCGAACTGAACTGTCTGGCTACCCAGACACTAGTAAGATTCTTTGAATGTTAATTTGTGTGCATAGTTGAGTCAAAGTAAGCTCATACTCATGTAATGAAAGACTACTGTCAAGAGGTCTCACTGGTGTTTGTGTTCCTGTTTTTCTCACAAAGTTCTGTGTGTTCCTCTCCCTTTTGCTAGGTGTGGCAGCATAGACATGCTGCTTCTGAAGAGGTTGGGTGGAAGCACAGCAAGTTGAGGCAACAGCAGTTTAACTTCCCTTAGGAGATGCCTTTTAAACTCTCTAACCAATGATTTTGAGATGCTACACTTTCACCTCAGCTTTCTTATTTCTCACACTCAAAAAAAGCTTATATGTAAGAAATGAGCCCGTAGCAAGATGAGTAGCTCATCAGTATGCAAGACAAACATCAGTATAATTACAGAGCAATGAAAAAACCACCCTATTTTGACTAAAAAAAAAAAAAGCAGAATCTTGGAAACTTTTATTTATCTCATTTCACTGTCTCAAACAGAAGAGTGTGATAACGTGACTGGAAGTGGATGTTTGTACTTACATACAGTTTCTTGCTGCCAAATCTCTGTGGACAAACTTTTTGCTTGCAAGGTATTTCATTCCTTTTGCGACCTGAAGGCCAAATCCAATTAAATCTTTTACTGTTGGATTCTGTAAAATACAAACATTTGTGATACAATGATTGCATAAGCTTAAGGAGCAGACTGCTTTTTGCTGTGACTCTTCACGTTTTACACCCCACCTATCCTGCCACCAGAATGATCAAGACAGGTTGTGCTTGTAATGAAACTGGTTTAAGTTTAGGTCAAGTTCTCACCTCCAGTGAGAAGACACACTATAAGAAAACAAAAAAGCTGACAGTCTCCAGAAGAGTGGAGTTTGCAACATAAACACCATAATGTGGGCTGGGAAATGGAACAGTATGCTGAAACATGTGTCAGTCACAGCTGACACACGGAATTCACGTGTGAGCTTAAGAGTAATAGCATTTAACTCAGTAGAAGGTACTAACTATGAACTTGGAGCTCATCAGCTAGAGATGATCAAGAAATTAGAGATTCCTGTCTGGGACAAAATATGGTAAATGGACCTTAGCAATCAGCAGAGGAAGATTTTCCACAATGATTGTTAACTCTTTCTGCTGGTCTACATGGTAAGACAATACTGAAAATATTAAATATCAAAATAAGTATAAGGACAAACCTGCAAATCTTTTATCCAACCATATGACTTGCTAAATAATAGTAAAGTTCCCACAGATTTTCGTGTTGTTGACATTGCTCCTTATAATTTTCTTCTGTGTAACAATCTTATTCAGCTGTGGTCATCACTCTATTTATTTCCAGAAGGACCATGGCACTATTCACAGAAAAGGGCCCTGGTCTTCATAGAAGCTCAAAAGGGAAGAAGTCCCTATCTCAGAAAGCTTAACTCCTCCAAAAATTAGACAAAATGCATTTTTTAAAAAAAATTGTACTGGCTATAGTTGATTGTCATAGAGCAAAGCAAAATCCTATTGTCTCAGAAGTCACTTTATGTTGTCCTAGCACTGTGAAATAGGTGCAATACTACAGTATACAGTGGGATTGTACTACCTGAGGCAAGACCTGTGGTCTCATACTTGTGAGAAAGCTGTGAGGCACGTTTGAGGAATCAACAGTTTTTCAATGGAAATGGGAAAGATCTCTGATAAGAGAGTACTCACAGTTTGTATAACAATTCCTGATTCTCTTTCTTAATGTAAGAATAAAAAATATTGATAATAAACGGACTGTGACACTCGTTGGACATGGAGATCCCTTACCTATGAGTTGGAAGAGCAGATGGTGATGACTGGTACAGCTGTGCTAAAGTCAACAGAGATATGCCAGTTTAAACCAGCAGATGACTGGGCCCCTTGACTTGGCTCTCATAAACACATTTTGTTTATAAAGGGCTTATGGATGGGAAATGAGAAATATTTATTGTTTATAATTTCTGGGAAACATTCTAGAGAGGAATTTGTGGGAGAAGGGAAGAAGTAGCAGTGCTGTAGCTGGGCTTGATGCCAGCCTAAGCAAGTGCTAAAGGTTAAGGTGTAGTAACAAACAGCAGCAAGTTACAGACATAATGTAATTATGAGAGCTTATAACCTGTAGTGTTGGAGCAGGGCGTGGCTAGACTTGCACTAACGTTTGTAGACCTCACTGTGTACTTACATGAGTCTCATTCCTGATGAAGTTTCGAAGATCTCCATGTTTCATGTACGGAAGAACGACTAATGGGGATCCTTCGTTGGGCAAACAGATTCCCAGGAGTGACAGAACATTGGGATGAGTAAAATCTTTCATGATTATTCCTTCTTTCAGAAACTGAGCTACTTCTTCCAAATCTGTAATCCCTGAGAAATTCAGTAATGAGTTAATTAAAAGAAACGGAAACAAACTAGTGTTCATTTCTGTACAGCATGTCATTACACAACAAAGCCATAATGACAGACTACAAATGTGCTCCCCACATCCCACATTACAACCAGGTTATGTACATTGGTTTTCCTGTAATGACCAAATACTGTCTGTTGGTGATTTTAATTCTGTTTCTCCTTTTTTTATTATGTATTATTTAAAATTCAATAACAACACTTGAGTAAATCCTTTATTAAATGTTGTTATAGCCTCTTCCTGTTTTTCCAGCAGCTTTGCCTACTCTTTAGCAATTTAACTTCCATATCCAAATCTTCAGTAGACAGTAGAATTAAAAAATTGCACTACCTTTGCCTCATTTTCCAGTGTTCTTTTCTTAGTAGAGGAAATATATGGACATTTCATTTGATATAAAAACATATGCCAATGCCTCGTGTTAATCTGAAGTAATTGGAATTGCTCCAAAGATAAATCTGATTCAGCTGCAACTAATAATCTTTGTTTGTGAAAGTATACTTCACTGTAATTTATCAGTTCACTCCAGTTATCTTTCGAATTAATAGTAATGTCTCAGTATTAAACATGTAACTCACTATTCAGTGACTTCACAGCACAATGAATTTTCCTGCTATCATTATCCAGCAATGTCCCATGGTACACACACCCAAAATGTCCTGTGTAAAAAAATAAGCAATATTAGATTTAAGAAGAAAAACTAGCTTTCTGGTATTTTTCACTGGGTAGCATTATGCTTTAAGAAAGTGATCACACAATTTCTGTCCAATTCCTAATATTTGTAATGTGTATTTCCTAACTAACACATAAAACCATTACAAAAAAACCATCATTGCATAAAACGTTACGTAAAATGAAAACTCTATTTGCAAAATAATTGCTATTTCCTGACCTAAAAAGAGAGTATAAATAATGCCAAGGCTGGTGCCACAAATGTTTCATGTTCTTCTAATGAGTATGCACACAAACACCATGTGAGCCAATTCCCATCATAATCTCCTGTGAGACAGGTGTCAAAGGAGGGCACTTGGAAGGAACAGGGAGTAGATAGGAGGCAGCTGACATCACCACTGGATTGGTGACTCCCAGTGACCTGTAAGCTCACACAGATCCACTGGTCCACTGGACTGTACGAACTTGACGCCTCTTCAGTGAAAAGGATGGTCACTGTGGGCTTACAGTCTCTCAGGTCTGCTATTCCATGGAAAATGTTGAGTATTAAAAGTGATGTGTTGGCTGTGGATGGTTTGGGAGTTGCTCTACTGATCACAGACTGATGACATCACTCAGCAGAAGTCTGTGGTCTCTTCTATGGCCTAGTTTCAAGCATAAAATGTCACTAGAACGTGGTGAGCAAAATTTGCCTTCTTTCTCATGGTCTGAGCAGTGAAATGAACTGCCAAGGACACAGAAATCCATTCCAATCCTGTGCTTTCCTGTGAAGCAAATGGGGTAGTCTACTCTGAGAAGTCAGGTTGACCTGTCTGGGAAACAATGAAGTTTAAATCTAGATTTGTGATTAAATTTATCCAAANCATGGAAAATGTTGAGTATTAAAAGTGATGTGTTGGCTGTGGATGGTTTGGGAGTTGCTCTACTGATCACAGACTGATGACATCACTCAGCAGAAGTCTGTGGTCTCTTCTATGGCCTAGTTTCAAGCATAAAATGTCACTAGAACGTGGTGAGCAAAATTTGCCTTCTTTCTCATGGTCTGAGCAGTGAAATGAACTGCCAAGGACACAGAAATCCATTCCAATCCTGTGCTTTCCTGTGAAGCAAATGGGGTAGTCTACTCTGAGAAGTCAGGTTGACATGTAATTGTGGCTTTCTTTCACAGTTGTACTATTTACTGGAAACTTGTAAAATACTAATATTTGCAGTTAGAAGGTAAAATAGTTTTTTTGCTTAAGTGTAAGTTCTATAGAGAACAAGACTATCTGATTAATTCTACTATGTTCCAGTCATAAGTGCTGGTCAGAGCTCAGTTGGCTTTGCTTTTGGCTTGAGGTAAAATTAATATGAAGTTTGTTTTATAAAAGCAACTAACATCCCATTAGACCACAGATTACTTGGAGCCTGGGCAAAAATCCTAAAGCTTGGATTGGGTGTGTCTACAACATTTCTGGGTTTGGCCCATTTCTCATAGTTAAGGAGGAGAAAAATTAAAATCATTAGTTTTATCGGCATCATTCCTGATATTTTTCAACATTAAAAAATGGGAAATTACTCTGAGTTTTCCAAAACAAGAAAGAAAAGAAAAAGGTCCACCCTTGCTTTGGGGATGATCAATGTAATACATGCAAGGGAAATGTACTGACTGACTGATTTGTGGCTCTTTTCCGGCAGAAGAAGGATTAAAAATATACTTTATAGCCAAATTTTTAAAGTATTCTTATACTCAACATAAGATCTGTGATACATGATCTGTAAAAGTATGGAAAATGCAGTCTGTACTTTGGTTATTAATAGGTACTCAACCGTACAGAGATTAATAAATGTCCCTAACAGAAATTCTGCCTTGGGCTATGAAAGGTGAAGGGAACTTGCTTACAGAGATGTAGAAGAACATGAGAAAAACTGAGTGATGTAGAGTGATGAGAAAAATTTAGAATAAGGGACTTGCTGTATCAGGAAAAAAACTAAAAGGAAGTGAACGAGAACCTATGCATTACTGCAGTTGGCATGATGGAGAAATGAGGGAGAATGGAGAGCCTTTGCTGGGAGGAAACAAATGGCAAATTCCTCAGAGCTGGGGGAAACTTGTGGAGGGAAAGGGGTGTGGGCATTTCACCTGGCCCATGGGGACTTTTACTGAATGCATTAGTGTCACGTAGCAATCATGACAGATCATAGACTCCAAATTTAAGGTCACTTTTGTTCCTGTCTTGGCATCCCCTGCCATTTAGGTGTGTGCCTTAGGCTTTGTGCAATATCCTGTGGCAGATTCACTCCTGCACTGCAGCCTTGTGGATCAGAAGCCCTGGCTGAGCTTTTCTGCAGCCTGGAAAAGGGTGAGAGTGAGACTGCTGAGGGGGAACCAGCAAGTTTCTGAGTTCAAAGGAGTCCCATTAATTGGCAGACTCCTTCCTCCTCATGTCTTCTCCAACAGATAAAATGCACAGTCCCTCATCTGGCTTTAAAGGAGAGCCCCTTGGTTCCCCTTGTTTCAGCGTGTGGGATGCAGTGCTATATGAGGTAAACCTCTGTGCAGACACCTGACTCAGAATGGTTTATAATGAATGGGTGTGCGAAAAGAAGAGCAGTTTGCAAGGTAAGAGTTGCAGTACCCACCTCTTCCTATTACTTCGCTGAAGTGCACTATCAGGCTGTCAGCACCAATAACCACATGCTGCACTTCTTTGACCAGGTCAGGATTTAAGGCACTGATGTCAATGTGGACATTAGTTTGGAGAAGTGGACTGGCTAAATCTGAGTCTCCGCTAGACAGAATCGGGGAGAGGTCAGAGTGAGGATACTGGGCAGGTCTGCACGATCCATTCTGAGACATGCTTGGAAACTGATCTGCAAGATGAACAGAAACTGTTATAACCCTATAAACTTCTTATTGAAAAATGAAGTTCTATTGCATTGGAAAGCAAGGTTTGATTTTAACAGTTTGTAAGCGGCTTGGCTTTGTGAAAGTTTTGGTCACAAAGGGAAAATGAAAATATGCACTGGTAATCTGCCAAACTCAAGGAAAATTATGTCACTAGAAACTTATGCTAGTGACAACTAGCCAGAATCAGCTCTGCTTTTATGAAAGTAAATGGCAAAACTTCCACTTTTCTGAGGGGATGGAAGTAAGACTTGTCACTTCCTGCCAAGTAGAGGTGATAGCATTTCTAGTAATTTGGAGTAACAAGAGTAAACTGGAAAAATGACAGCAATATGGTAGTGAACAAGTAAAAACATGAAACCTTTTATTATTGTCATGTTCTAATTTGGTAGGGAACTTTACATTTCATGAATTTCCTAACTGCTGGTGACTAGCTATATTTATCCAATGGTAAATATTCAACCAGGGAAATGCCTAGAGGTGATTCATATCCTGTAACTGCTGAAGATAATACAGTTGGTGCTATTCATGAAAATAACATGAGCCATCTGATATAGCAGAAATTAAAATACTTCAGTAAAGCCAGGAGTATTTATTTGAGATTTTTTTTTATCAACAGTATGTTGTTCAGGTATTTCAAATTGTTTTTGTTTAAAATTTTTTTCTAATTTTTTTTGGATATGAATGAAAGAACTAAGTTTAATTGACACCAATCTAAGTCTAGAATGATTCCAGTGAAATCAATGAGCAGAATTTAGTCTAGGGCAAAACCAAAAAAGCGAATAAATTTAAGAACAGAAATTATGAGGTACTGTATCACAACAAGTAAAAGATGTTGCACAACCATGCTTTGTATATTTTTGTACAAAACTTGGAAAATTTTCATACAGTGCTGTTGTCACTCTAGTTGCTGAGAAAAACTCTGTGCTATTCTATCTAGAAGCAAAAATACTAACTCTTACATTTACAATGAGTTTATTTGTCACTAACAGCAAATATCTATTTAATAATCACAGTAAAATAATCCAGACATGGCTGCAAAATAATTTTTGCAGCTTCTACATGTAAATCTGCATGTTTTCTAATGTTACTGTTGTTTTATTCTTTGAGAGAAATTGACATAAACAGCTGCCAGGGAGACATTAAGTGAACATATCTCCTCAGATATGCTCCCCTCTGTGCTTTGCCAAGATTTACCTTCCACCAAGGATCTTGCACAGTTTTGTCTTGTGTACCACTTTCCCTTCTAACCAGTGGCACAGGCTTTCCTCTTCCTTTGGGAATTTTTCAATCAAGAAACTTCTGTATGAGCTGATGGCAGCCATTAAAGAATAAGGGAATATGGGAACTGGCCTATCTCTCAAATAGCTCCATGATTGGGGCTTACGGAGGTGAAAGAAGGATTTGGAGTGATTTCTATTGAGTTGTATATGGGAGCACGTGAAATAACACAAGACTATGCATATACCAAGACTAACAAATATGTGTGATATCTTACACACCATAATGTGATAGCTCCTAATAGTTATAGGCTCAGTAATGGTAATCACAAGACATGGTCTCCATGTCTTAAAGGAGGTGATCATCCTCATGTGGTATAAGTGTAGCAGACTCTCTTATGAAGAATACCCACTTTAAAATGGTGTTATACAGGACAAAAATGTGTTTGGCATCGGATTATTGTTCCCTGAGACCGGCATCGCAGCACACATGGCCCTCCACTCAATTTGTAAGTCTTCATATCCCTTTAGCTTAATTTTTAAACCTAACATTTCTGCATTATACAATGTACCATTTTACAGAAGGGGCATTAACAGACAAAAGAGTATCAGTTTACAAAGCTCTATGTTCCACGTTGGGCCAACACAACTGCTTTATGATGACTGTATAAAGTCACTGAGACACACTAAACCTACAGCCGTTTGACGTTATCCTTAAAATCAGTTTTTTCAGAGTGGATTTGCGCATGGCATGATGGATCATGATAATACAAAATCATTATATCCGCTAGCTCCTAATAAATTGTGGAGCACAGAGAGTTTCCTGTAATAGCATTTTATATATTTCTCCAATATGAGCAAAAGTAAAAATCCTTTGCACCTTATTCTTGGGAAGCACCTGAGAAGTTCAGTTAAAACAGCAAGCCTGTGAACACAGGAGTCCCACAAACGCAGACACAGACAACTAGATGACAAACTGAAATTAAAATACTGATCAAATTGTACAGATTCCTAATAGAGGTGTACCTTCCAGAAAAGTTGATCTGTAGTCTACAGATTCACTTGAAACCATTTCTGTTGTTGGACTTACACTCCTTGCACTCACCAACCTGTCCAGGTGAGGAGTGTGCACTCTGCCATCATAACGCACTAGGTCGCTTCCCAGATCTGAAGAGAAGAAGAAAGCAATATTAGAAAACCCTCATGGTTTTGGTATGTCAATATTCATTTAGCTATATTTAAATCTAGATGTTCTGCTCTGCTGGAAAGAAGGTTGGGTTGTTGCTGTGGCAGACGTGTTCAGGACCTGAACTTGAGCTATTTGTACAGCGCAAGACATGCTGCAACTTGTGTTGAAGACCCACTCTTGGCCACACTGGAAGACTGAAGACAGCTTTGAAGCCTCTAGGGCCAGCTTCATGGTCTCACTGTGACACTTCCATCACAATCAGACTTGGTTATCAGACTACCTCCCCTGCTCCTCCTGCCTTGCATAGTGTGGCAGCTCCCACTGGAAGTAAACGCAGACACAGGGGACAGAGAGGAGCCAGGGTCTGACCAAGTTCTTGATTTGGGTGAACAAGAGACCAGAAGACTACAGTGCTCTGTGTCTTGCACAATTCAGGCACAGCCTGGAGGACTACAAGGCAACTGGATGAAGCTGAAGTACTCATGATTCCATGCATATCATTTACTCATCCTCTCTTCCAAAGCTGATTGGGGAAGAGAAGTTACTAAGTTTTCCTAATAGTTTAGAGTTCCTCTGAAATCCTTCTGCTTAAGGCACAATGTGCCCCTTCACCCAGCTCAGTCAGGAGGCAAGCACTGACATGCAACTAAACATTGGGACTTGATTGTGAAACCTCTGCTGATGTGTTATAACAGGGCATTGCATGGTAGTTAAGCAAAGCATAAAATTATGGCATTTTTTAAAATCTAAGATATAATAATGATGGGATTGACTACGATGGACCTTTAATTTGTTTCTTCTTCCTTCTCCAGAGGAAAAACACCAAAAAGATAAAAAGTAAAAATGATGTTGAAAGTACTCCAGCAATTAGTCCCGTGAAATTCTGATCTTGCCGGATCAGCACTTTTCCGATAACTGTTGATAAAACTTCTTGCTTCCACTGAAATAACAAAGAAAGAAAATAGTGTGATGATTTCCAAAGACAAGTAAGAACTAGATTATTAGTACTAAAGTATGAGCTGATATGTCCCATACACCCTAAATCTTAATTTTGTGATGCTGTACTGTGATAAGACACTGGGAGTGAAGAAATTGTTATACTGCTGTACATAAAGCAGATCCATATGTTTCTCACTTCATTACTCACCTTCAAGAGCTCCGGTAGTGATACAGCTGTGTATTTGATACACCACACACATGGCTTGCACTCACACACACTCTGGGTAACAGGGTCCCATTGTTACCAGATGTTAATTCAAAATTTTAAATTCATACTCTTACTCAAATGGTGCATGGAAATGTATGGGCCTATGGATATGTGGACTGAGATGTACATTAAAAAAACCAGCCCAACTGTCTTTAATATGTGTCCTTCTGGCACAAATATGCTGTAACATCAAACTCACTCTCTTGTTGATAGCATGCCTACATTTTAGTTCCCAAGGTCATGTGAGCTTGTCCCTAGCCAGCTTCTAGCTTGTTGACAGTTTAAAGAAACAAAACAAAACAAAACAAAACACAACCCCAAAATTCAACCATCAAACAAACATCAAGCAGCTAACAGGGAAAAACTGTTTCAGGTCACACAGCACTAGCTCAGTCAGTTGGAATGCATTTGGCCATCTCTTCTCTTCCTCCTGTGGAATTCATTCCTCTGGGTACTGTAATGATGGATTTGCCCGTCAAAAGAGCAAATTTTCTTCTTCGCTGGGCAGACTGCAATTTCTGTGTCTCCTTGCCAGTAAACAAGCAGAAACCTTATTTAACCCCTTTGTGTTTTGTTCTTTTCTATGCATGAAACCTGTCATGCATATCTGTTTCTTAGGTATTTCTTAAGGAAATACCACATAGTAGAACTGATGGAATGTAGTGTCAGCTCCGGTTGCATATGTGAAAATATGAAACAAAATGCAATCTGTGCAAAATTATTATATGAAACTAGGCACTTACAGTTCTGGGAAACATACACCAAAAGAAGAGTTGCATCTAATTTTATAGTTTGCCTGATGTATCAAAAAAATTTAATACTTACTTTAAAAAATAATATTAAAATAAATTAATATTTACCATATTAATAAAGCAAATGAGTTATTACTATTTACTTAGTTGCAGTAGCACATAGGAATATCACAGCTCAGGATCTTGTTGAGATGAATGCCATAAAGACATAGAAAAAATAGATGGTCCTTGCTCCAAAGAGCTTGCGTAGACTTTGATCCTAATCGGACTTATATGACGGGCTAAGTTTCCATTGTTTTCAGTGAATCAGAGTCCAGTTTCATAGTTTAAAGGTATTCCTATTCCACTGGCATTTTCATTTTTTTATATATTTAAAAAATACAAAGATACTGAAAGATCTGTGTCTTATTTGATGAATCAGCATGTTTAAATTTGCAGCAGCACACTATATGATCACCTTTAGAAAAACAGTCAACTCAAACATTTGTCCAGAGTGTTTTCTTCTTACAAAAAGAACTGAAATGAAATTATAAAAAGCAGACAAAAAAAAATCTTTCAGGAAGGATGTAATCCTCTTGACTGCAGCAGAATTTTTTGTTGAAAAAAGGGCTTATGAGTTCCAAACTAAACCTACTCCACTATAGCTTCCCATTCTTCCCCATGTGTTTCCTCTTGTGTTTGGATTAATAGCTATAATTTTATTTCTGTGCTTAGTTCAGGTGCTACATTGTGCCGAACCCTCCAGAAACTCTCTGTACAAACAGGTAATAACAACAATGAAGACAATATTTATTTTAAAACAGTTAATATTATTTGAATTTCCATCCCAAACAAACATGGATAGAGATATCTCTGTAAGCACAGGCTTAGGTGTAAAGTTTATTGATTCAATAGTGACACTGTGAAGGATAATAAAAATGGCATTAATATCTCATGTGTGGTGTAGTTGCCTCACCTCTATATTTAGCTCGCTGTTGGATTTCAGGAGATCACTTGGAACCGTACACAGAATTGATTCTGACTGCAGGAGGAGGTTTTCACAGCTTTTATTTCCAACTTTTAGCACCTCTCCTTTAACAGCTTCTGAATCAATATAATTTCCCTTGGAAAAAAAAAATCAATTTCATATTACATAACCATCTCATAAAAGTTAAGGAGTTACAAGGTTGGAAAATGTTTTTAATGAAAAAACAATTGAGAAAAAGACTAATGCAAATTTACACTGTCCTGTCAATAGGCATGTATAAGGTTTTTTTCATGTAAATGGGACTTTGACAGACAGGCTAGAGAGGGATGATAAAGTTTACAGACAAATTCTGCTATTACTGATACTCATAGAGCCCATACAGACTTCTAAAAATGTAAATGTCTGAGGGATTAATCCTGTTGGTCCTGTTTAGATTTTTGTATAAGTTGTGCAAGAAAGGATGTATTATGTAACACTGTTGTTTACACAAAACTGGCATTATATTATCCACAAGCTAAAGGCATCTCAAACATTTTGTTTTGCAAGTGGTTATGGTAGCAGAGGTGAAGCTTTCAAAAAGAAGTAATTAATTATAATAATACACAAATATGTTAAAATCATGTTCCACAGACCAAAAAGGAATAAACCCTGGTAAAGATGAGAGCACAAAAAGTGGACTCCCTACTCAGACGACTTGCTTTCATGTCTCAGACTTGCATGAAAAATTATTCACTGTATTATTCCGGTATTGTGATAATGGTATTCAAAGGCCAAGTTCAGCATCTTTTGTGCTCAGGAGTGCATCAGTATTTAAGAAGCTGCCCTACCCCATGTACAACCCAGCTTAAGATGAAAAAAGAGGCATATTAAGTAGGATTAGAAGGGAAGAAGGGAGTGTGGGACTAGTACAGGCTATTTATGTGAGCTGGATCTGGGAGTTTTCCATGAGAAGGGAGGGAAGGCATTGCAGCTGACACGGCTATGAGACCTTGTATATTGGAAAGGAAACAAGAATTCCATTCTGAGGGGCAAAAAAAATCTTACTTTGGCATTTTAGATTTACTGCAGAATGAGACTCAACCCTGGGGAAATTGTAATAAATGTACAAGAGAGCCAGACTAATGTCCTATTTTGACGGCAAAGTCACACCCCAGGTAAATGCTTTTTAGTTGCTGTCCATAGAAGTCCATTTTGCACTCTATCTTCTGTCTACTTGGAACCATTCTGTTTGATATTAAGTAAATATTCAATGGGCCAGGGAACATGTGAGTGACTGTTTAAAGCTTAGTAGTACAGAGACCTGCTGCAGATTGTGAGCCATTCATGTTCAAATCTCTCCTTTAAATGATGCACCTCGAAAGACTTGAATTTAAGTTTTTAATTTTAAGGAAAAATATATTACCTTGGAGAGTGATTCTATGATTCTTCTACACTGTAGCCTAGAATTTTTTTCACCATCAAAACTAATACTTACCTAAATGGAAAAGAAATCCTACTGATGTTTCCTAAGGTCATCCTTCGCCAGTAATAAAGATGATCTTAGCTTTTACTTAGTACTATTACCATTACGTTACCATTAATATATTACAGTTTCATTTATGATAACTCAATATATCAGGATTTTCAAAACTCAGCAGTAGTTTTGCTCTTCCAGGACAACAGAATCTGCCTAAAATTTTAAGAGAAGCAGGAAACTGGCTCCTGTGTCCTGTTTTAAAATGTGTATTGCCCCTTTCTCGGTGAACAATGCCCTATGCAATGGAAGAAGAGTGACAATACAGTGACCTGTAAATAGGCAAGAAGAGTTTCTTAAGATTGTCTCATTAAGAATGTGTTGCACTGGCTTAGGAATTGAGTGGGCAATTTAGTAAATCTTGTCCTACTTGGAGTTTTAATACAAAACGACCAGAGGACAGCCAAGATCTCAGATGTGCTGTGTAACACACCAGTTATTACACAGGAAATGACAATTATGCTATGTATTTCTCTAGTGGAAGATTTATATTTATAAATACACTTTAATTATTGGTGGTCCATGCCTAGGCCTCCTCTGGAATAATGCACAAAGACCCTGCACCAGCTCAGTGCATAAGCACAACCCTGGAACAGGACAGGCTTTGGGTAGACTGAGGAAACTGGGTAGACTTTGGGTAGACTGGGTTTTTTTTACAGCTAGAATGCACTGGGTTTGCAGCAGCCCAGTGTGCAGGTCTGGGTCAGTGGCTTCTGCCAGAGGCAGCAAATGCACTCTGTCCTCTTCAGCACTCAGGTGTTCCACTGTCCCCAGCAGTGAAACACCAGAATTTCTCCCACCCTGACAGCTTCCTGTGTTGGCAGGAGATGGGAGCACTTCTGAAGTGGTCTCTTCATGGTGTTGAATCACAGAAGTGTCTCAAGCCACTCTGTCATGACCCCTCTGACTTGGGTATGGTGGGCACCAAGCGACTTCAAAGACCCACATACTTGGCAGAGGAAGAGAGTGATGATGTGGGACCTTGAGAGGCTGGCACTGAAGACAAGAAGATTTGCTGCTTGTGGCACACAATGCCCTGTGTTTTAAATAGAAGACCTAAAGTTTTCTTGTGTGTAACATTTTCTTACGAAAGCATCTTGTGGTCATTGGCGGAAACCAAACAGAACCTTTCAATTGGTACCCAGTGTCATTTGATGAAAGCCAAATATGTCACACTAGATTAGTTAGATTGAAAAACTTGTGATAAAAGCTCCCTCTGCCCCCCTGAAACTAATTAAGAAAGAGATAAAAGAACTTTGGTTTGGTAGAACAGACTGTTCACTGAAGCAAGCTGCCATTTAATTTCATGCTGAGCTTGCTTAATTACTGCACAAAATACAATCATGAGGCATGTCAACTTGTGTGTATTTTTGAATGTGGGTATGGGCTGAGGGAAAAGTGTTGCCAATATGGCTTGTAATGATCTTTTGGCTCCTGACTGTAATTTATGAAAGTTGCCTCACTGTTTTGATAGAAGCACCCCACTATAACTAATTCTATTTAGAGGAAGATGTTAAATTGGTGCTTGTCCATGCTTCATTCTAGGAGACCAGTTTTCATTAATGCTATTCTCCAGATGGTTGCCAGGAAATAACCAGGACATTAGGCTTAGGGAGACATCTGTCTTGGATGCCATGACTACAGGTCAATACTACAAAATTGTGAGTTTGGTCACTAGCATAGTCCTCGGCCAGCCTTTCCCATCTAAATGGCTTCTTCCCAGCAATAAAAGAGTACCAGAGGCTTTTTCCTCAGGGAGAATACAAGTTCGCAAGTAAAAAAGAAGGAAGCTAAAAAACCCAGCTAGTTTTTAACCCTCAGTTTCTGTGAAGATTATGGAGCAAGTCCTTATCGAAGTCCTTCCAGGCAGAAGAAGGACAAAAAATAATTGGGAACAGCCAGCACAGGTTTCCCAAGCGCAGTTTTTGTCTGATCAGCCTTCTATGCAGAGATGACTGCTTCTGTAGATGAAAGATGACCACTGGACAAGAGGACCCTGGTTTTAGCAAGTTTTGCAACACAATCTCTCCTAGCAATGAAAACAAATCAGGATGGTATGGACTGGATAGATGGTCTATAACGTGAGTAAAAACCTACTGGACATAGATAAAATCTTAAAAGTCTAACACATGGCATTCATCAATGGCTGATACTGGGACCAATACTAATTAAATCTTTATTGACAACCTGGAAAAAGGGATAGAATGCATTGTGTGGAGCTTTCAGATGACAGGAAACTTAGGAAAATGACTGATATACTGGACCATAATACGAAATAAGGCAGCAATATGCCACTGTAGCGATGAAGGCTCGGCACACATTTTTGCAGCAGCAAAGCCAGTAGATTGAAGGTTATTGTTCTGCTTTGGTCAGCACTTGTGAGGCCACACCTGGAGAACTGTGTCAAGTTTTGAATCCTCTCGAATAAGAGAGATACTGACAAACTGGATGAAGTACAGCAGAGGGCCACTTGAGCTAGAATGGGAGCTGAAGCACAGGATACACAATGCAAGGCTAGTGGAGCTGTGTTTTTTAAAGCTGTAAAATCTCCATTCTTGGAGAGTTTCAAAACTCATCTAGACAAGGCCATAGGCATCCTGACCTGATTTTTAACTTAGCCCTGTTTTGAGAAACAGGGTTAGACGACGAAGATCTCCAGAGCTTCCTTCCAATCTATGTTATTCTATGATTCTTCTCAAATTAGTACTCTTTCCAACTGGTTGATATGCATGACCTGGAAAATACTGGAAAACACTGCTGTCATTGCA
Organism: Pachyramphus minor; assembly: GCA_013397135.1. Lineage (NCBI taxonomy): Eukaryota > Metazoa > Chordata > Aves > Passeriformes > Tyrannidae > Pachyramphus > Pachyramphus minor. Next base: position 203,531 of record VYXB01001749.1, on the reverse strand, counting down.
CAGAGGCACTGAGCCATGCAGCAGCTCTATATTCCCAGATCTCCACTGACCCACACATCAGAACTCTATCCAGCATTCCTCCATAACTAAATAAGAGAATTGCTCTGCATTGAGGAAGGAGTGACTATATGGCCAAGAGCTCCAAGTAGAAAAACAGAATTAAAAAATAAAAACCAGACAAATTATTCTTTGGTATTTGCCCAAAACACTTTGCAGAGGCAGGTTAATATCCAGAGTTTGACTAGAAGTCAGCATGGCTGACAGGAACTCTGAAGTAATCCTTCTGATGTCTGGTAGCTCAGGAGCTGGCCCCTGGACCATCTTGGGATACCTCAGGGTATCAAGATTTTTTCATTGTGACAGAGGAAAAGAGTTTTGGCTTACAGAGCTATGCAGGAGCTACACAAAGAGATGACTCAAGCATTAAGACTAATTATTTTCCATAAAGCATTTTTTTCGATTATATTCTACATAGATTATAGACACCTATATAAATTACATATACAACAAATTTTCATAAGCATTCATTGTAAACTAGAAACACCCATATTTATACTTTTTCTATTTGATAATCTAAACTCAGAAAAGCATTAGATTTCAAAAAATTGGACTCACACAAAATTGATTTAACTTTCTCTGCAGTACTGTAGTAGAGAGCGGCCTGTGCCTGTAAGCGCCCCAAATTCCTAAGAGATGTTTCTCCGTGCCATGTAGGCTATTCTCAATGCTCTTTGAAGAGGCATTCATCACCAACTTTGCATTTTTCACGGGTCCATAAATATTTAGGCTACAGCAGTGACTGATCCTCATGAGTGACTTTGTGCACAGGCCAGAGTTTCCCTCAGCTCAAGAGAGCCAAAGTTGCTAGGCCACATCTTTTGTGAGGAAGGACACAAAACCATGTGACAGTACGAGCTGGGACTCAGGCGCAGGCCACATACTTCAGGCTCTGGGCTGCTGGCCATGTTTAATCCTGAACTGGTGACGCAGCTCATTGCAATCAGAAGCTGATGCAGCATGGTCCTCCCACGAGGACAAGGAAAGCCCCTCTCAACTCCACCTGATGCCAAACACCCTGGTATATATATCTTTGTTTTCAGCTCTGCATCTTTTAAATTGTGACAACTGGGGGCTTGGGTGAATGCAGTACCAAACACAGTGCTTCCTTGGGGCTTATGTCATCAAAATGTCTGTTCCACACTGTGCTGCTGATGTGCACTTGTGAATAATTGAAAAACTTATTTCAGCACTTCTTACCTTAATTTCCAGAACGTTTTGGTTGCCTCTTGAGATGAACACAGGCTTTTCAAAATGCTTAAATACAGGATTATTTACATAATCAAAATCAAAATACAGGGAGCTGACACCATCAAAAATAAAGAACACTTTGGTTACAAAGGGTGGTTGAAGATTGAAAACTTTCAGTGAAGGTGTTGTACAGCAGATTATCTCTGAGCTAGAGCGGTGGCTACATGCCTATAAGAAAAAAAACCAACATAATTGTAGTACGGACATGCATAGGAAGTCAGTGATTAATGTAACTTTCTTTAACAATACACATATATTGAAAAAATAAACATCAAGGGTCTTGTTCTTCTTTTAACCAAAGCAAAATCCTGATCAGTGCAACACAGCATTTATGTAGAGCTGGGAGAAAAGTATAAAACTTTATGTCAATGGTGTTTTCACTCTTGTTGAGGAAATGTTCAAGTAAACAAGCTTCCTGGCCTGATTGTTCACAGCACTTTTAAAGTAAATATTTTGCAGATAATTAATGGAAAATGATTTCCAAAGCCAAGGACCATTAGGAGGCTAGCCTGATGTACTGAGCAGGCATAGTTCAGCTTACCCAGCCTATGTCATAGTGACTGCCACATGGATTTCTCTTGCTTTTTCACTACCAAAGCAATAGTAAGAGACCAGAGGACACGGTAAAAGCCAACAAACTTGACTGAAACAGTGGAAAGAGAAGTAAAGCACTGTTTACCCATAGCATAGCTAATTCTCTGTGTTTACAGAAAGGCACTATGGACTCTGTGAGAAAGTGCTTTAGAGCCAAAGCCACAGTGTGGATCCTAGGCCACAAAAACTCCGCAAAGTTATCTTCTTTCTAAAAATGTGTATGTAAGGCCCCAGGTGTGTGGCAGTTGTTGCTTGCGTACTCAGTCATGCAAATCCCTGCTGAGAGTGTTGACTGTGGGACATGCTTGGCACTGTATCTTGGACCAGCAGGGATGAGATGTTTGCCCCTCACTGCAGTGCAGAAGCTGCCTGACAACAGGCATGAAGGCACACATGCCCCTCACTCTGCCACTACTCCTTGTGAGAGCCTTCTCTGAGGGAAAGCTGCTGGTGCATCTCATGATCAGAGACCTGCCAGAGGATGCTTTGTGCCATGGGGATATGATCCAGTGTGAAATGTCTGGCCAGAGTGCTTCGCTCTATCCCATACTGCCTTGACACAGGACTTGTCTAAACTTTACAGTTGACAGAGGGACAAAAGCTCACCTAGAAGGGATTTCATCTGATCCATTTTAGACAACAGCTTTAATTAGATTAATGATGCTCTAGAAGAGTCAACTCTCTTGACTGTGAGGGTTTCTACAGGACTACTTTGCTTATAATATTAACAGCACATTTAACAAGCATCAGTGAGAGGCATGGTGGGTGCTGGGCAGCATCACACAAACTGCAGACTGGTTTGTTTGTGATTGCATCATGTACTCCCTTCTCTGTGCCTCCCTTTCATGCTGCCTACCATGGATATGGTTGAAGAACTTCTGGCACAAACAGAGTTGCTTCAACTCCATAGAAGTATTTCTCTTCCTTCTGTAAGTAGTTTCCTGTACACTGTGCCCTGACAGCAGATTAAACTTTTCCTTTTTAAAAAAATAGAAATACTGGGACTGACATGTGCCACAGTAAGAATGGGACTAAGCTCCTAGTCATCATAAATCTTACATTTATTCTACAAGAGACTTCCCTGGAAAATCAACAATGCTGTTGAATATCTTTGTGCATCCAGAGAAGGCCAAAATGTGTATTTTTTTTTTTTTGTTTTTCAAATTAAATTGGTTCTTATTATATAATGTTGCCTGAAGGAACTATGAAATTAGTTTAAATTAATGCAATGTAATGTTGCTGTTTCAAATCAGTGACATAACTGTTCAGGCTATATCAGTTATATTAAATCAGCTGTCTACAAATCAGCACTTTTTGTTATCACCACAGGAATTTATGTTTCTATGAATATTATTGTTAAATCTTGAATCTGCCAAGGAAAAAACTTCCAAAAAAAAGCAGAAATTCAGAAACATTTGTGCCAGCCCCATGACAATATGGTAAATTGTGGGACGCAAGACAAAGGCCGATTTTTGCTCCATTTGCTTACAGTATTAGACTGTTCTTCTTTTGAATACTTTGTTATACACCAGGCTTTGTTCTATTACATGGATCTAGAAATTCATTTGAATTAGCATGGTAATAATAAGACGTGTCATTATTATAATGGATGATCAAGCCATACTTTTCCATGATATATGAATGTTTGTAAAATTACCTATCATATTGTGTCGATTCTAAAACGGGATTACTAAAATACATATAATTAGGAAGCTAAGTATGTCCCAAATAATCATTATATTTATTTGATTAATGTAAATTCATTAGACTCTTTATCTACTGTAGAGTAGTGATGTTCCTTAAATGAATAGCAGTGGTATTCATAACTTTGTTTGTGGCTATCTATTAGAATCAGTACTTTACTTTATCAGGCTGGTCTCTGAAGCAGAAGCTTTCAGAAAATGATAAAAATCTAATAATACTCTTTGGAGGGGATGCAATGTGACTGATTGGTAAGGTCAAGAAAAATCTTATTTGCAATGCCCTTATTGGTACATGGTTTGACATGACATTTTTACCATGAAATTGGTTTTAGCAATTGAAGAATATGACGGTTTGGTTTTCATGAAATATTGGATTGAGGATCTCTAAGAAAAAACCCCTAATTCAATCTATTGCCTTCTCAATTAAGATACTGCCTATCGCCCAGCACCTTTAACTTTTATTTAATTAAGCTTTACAGTACATTCACTTTAAAAGCTAAGCCTACATTCTTCTTGTGACTATATTCTACATCTGAAGACTGTAAGGAAGAAAAGATAAAAATTATGGTACATTTCACAAGCATAAATAAATGCTATACCCCGAAGGGAATAATAATCCATTGCACAATGCATATGACTCATCACTTAAGGTATGTATTCTTGTTTCATTTGTAAAATATGACCCCTGAGGCAATTAATTCAAACATGACCTACAGAATCTGAACTTCAGTGCCCAATTCAATTTTTTTTCATTTGATAGAACAACAGGAAAAATTATAAGGGAGGATCTCTGAGTTCCAGAGGTCTCCCAGCAGCTGACCCAGATAAGAGAGGGGCAGTTGGATGTGTATTACAGGATCTGCAGCTGTCAGAAGAGAGAAAAGATCCAATTTTTCCTTTCATAAAAAGTAAACTTTTGGAGTTCCAGTGAGGAATGAAAGATGAATGAAGTTAAAAACAGACTGGGAGACTCTCCAACTGTCTTTGCCAAAGGATGATTTCTCAATAGAAAGAGATGAGAATACAGGTCCAACTTGAGGAAAAGCACATTCAGAAGACTTTTCTGTGTAAAGCAATGACAAGTGTTTTTCAGAGAACTCATTGGCTTTTGCTGCCATTTCAGGTAGTATAATGAATGGCCCTAATGGATCAGTAGCATTTTTATTCTAGTTGTCTTCTTGGATGAAGACATGGGAGATGAGATTTCTAGTCTATCAGATCATTGGACCAGAAGGTAGAGTAAAACCTCTCTTTCTGCTGGGTCTGAGAGCCAGCCCTTTGCACAACATGACCAATACTGACTGGGAGTCTCAAGTCTGACCTTGGGATGGTCAATGTACCTTGTAGCACATCACTGGCACTCAGGTGATTTCACACCATGGCTTTTCTCTGACATCCCCTGCTGTACTCTTTTCTTGGCAGGAGATGTGCATAAGATGAAGATTTGGCACAGAAAATAAAAATAGTTCCCCTTTTTGAGGGAAACTCTTTGCTGGGCTTCTGTGATAGCTCTATGCCACAGACTCAAGACAGATAGAGGATCAAACTCTGAGTGTTTTTGGATAAGTAGTCCAGAATATCTTCAATAATCACACACTCAACACCCACACTTTCCAGGGAATTTATTTTATCATTGTTTAGTACCTCTAAGGTAGACAGTCACTATTGAATTCTAGGCATTTTGATGAGTATTATGAGTATGGATTGTTCACAGACTTGTAAACATTGAAGGAACTTTAGGGTATTTTAAAATCCTCCTGTAAAACAGTAGGAAATGGCCCCAGCAGGGAGAAATTAAGAAATGCTAAAGATCATTCAAAAGAATACTTACTGAAGAGATAATTAAAAGTCTGTGGAAAGAGAAGATCTTGCATAGCTACAGGGTCATTTACTGAAGGTCATGTATTAGAAGGTGTTACTTCTTAGTTTTTTTAACCTTGCATATCACGGGACATTCATGGTTAGAAGAGATTAAGCAGTGGGAATGTACAGCCAAATTAGTTAATAGATGGAATATTAAAAATGGTACCAAAAAAACCCCGACCACTTGTTCATTATGGGGGAATCAATGCCAAGTACAGGCTTTCAAAGAGAAAACATTGGCTCCAAGTGCTTTAGAAACAGAAAAATCATCTAGCATGACTTACAGCAGAGGTTAGAAGACACTTATTTTGTAAACAGGCTCCTGATCAAACAACATTCCAAACTGCATAGGTTCTTTCACAGGCACAATGCAAAGTGAAAGGAAGGGACGAGCTGCTTCCCTGCTGGTGTACCTCACAGAGGAACTGGATGTGTGAGCAGAAGTGAAAGGGTTTCTGAATCCTTATGTATTCTCTATAGTTGTTGGGAATTTATACAGCATTTCCTAAATTCCTAATTTTTCTTCCTAGTCAGAACAAATGATAAAAAGAACTCATGAAATGGAAATTAAAAAGAAACACATTGCAAGCATCAAAACATATGGTTCAATAACTATAGGACATTTTTTCCCTCACTGAAAGAAATTCAAAGAAGGCAAAATGTACTATTTTGACAGTGTTAACATGGAATGTAACATAAACACAACTAGTGTGAACACAGTACTGAACAATTTTAAGGAAATTTAAATAAATATGAAATGAACATTATAAAGTTAAAGGCATTTTTGCCATATAGAAGAAACATTTTCAGAAATACTAAACTACCAACACGAAAGCTGAAAAGCTCAACATAATATTTCTTCTCAAGGGGGCTGGCATATTGCCCCCAAAACTTTTCAGTCTCTCTGAAACTGCACTTATAGGAAGCTGTTCCAGAAAAATTCTTTTATCAGTTGTACCGCTCACCTCTTTCATGGGGATGAAAAAAAAAGGCGGAGAAGAGCAAATGCCCCAGGGCATGTCAGCTGGCTCTGCTCCCTGAGACTTTTGGATGCACAGTGTCCCCAACAGCTCCTGCTGTTTACAGAAGTGTTTCTCCACTTACACTGTGACTCTATCAGGACTCTAGGCCACAATTAAACCTGAAGACAGCAAAGACAGAGAGCTGACAGGAAAAGGTGAGACCTGTTTTAAATTGGGCACCATTAGTAGAGGCAAATGGTTTAGGGTCTGGGATGTGGCAGAAAGAAGGAGAAGAGCTCTAGGAAACAAAATTTTTCAGGAGAGTTTGGAGTGGTTTGGTTTGTTTCAACTGAAAAAGAGAACGGCTGAATCATAATGTAATGCAAACATGTAAAATTAGCAGGAGAGACTGATTATCTGTTGCTTGTGTCCACAGAGGGTTAAAACAAGCAGATAGGTAATTAGCTGCAGGATTTGGGTTAATTATTAGAAAGAAGTCTTTCCAAACCACTAGGTAAGCAGGTAGAGCAGCTCTCTCTAAAGCTTGTTTAAGCAAGGTTGTGAAATTTCTTTCACAAGGAGCTTTAATAACAGCTTAGACAAATATCCGTCAGGCAGTGGTCTGCATACATTTGCTCCTGGCGCAGGGAAACGGGCCAAGCTAGGTCTTTGTGGTCCCTCCCAGCTGTACTTTCCTTTGATGCTTTGGGTTGTGTTTCAGTGCTGGCTTTGGTTTTCCCATGAGCCAGAGTTTCTGAATGCTGACAAAAGCAGCTTCTCGGAGGAGGCTAGTGAGAAAAAACTGAACAGAAAAAGGTCTTAAATAACAATTAAAAAAAATGACTCATACAGTTACCCTCTCCCAAACTAAGGAAGAAAATGACATACAACCTCAGCTATAGCACTTATTGAGCATTTTGGGTTGTATTGTACTGTTTGTCTGGGTTTGGTCTGTTCAGGAACACAACCTGTCTTTATTAATCAGACAGCTGATCCGGATCCCTGATGGAAATAGATCCTCATTGTTGTTTATTTTTGTAATGACTGGATGAAATTTTGGGTTTTTTGTATATCCCTCATGCATAGAGCCCAGAATCTCCAGTGCAGGATGTCAGACTTCAGCCATTGGTATCTGTGCCCCCAGCAATTTCCTCAGTTATACAGTGCAATCTTGTTTTCATAGCAATAAATCTTCCCTTTCTAATATCCTTCCTTGAGAAATATGCTTGAGGTAGAGAACAGTGGCAGAACAAATGGCTGCTACAGAGGCACAGAAGGCCACTGAGTGCCAGAAGCCTTTAATTTCAATAGAGCAAAAATATATCGCCTGGGCAGTGTCAAAGTATAAAACACTCTGGATTATAATCTGTTTGAGGTTATATGCCATCTTTTGTGCAGGGAGAATGAACTTGTGTACAGGTGCTCATATACTGGGGCAAATTTCTTAGAGATCAGCAGGGGTACGGGATTGGTGTGTTGGCAAATATCACACACACTTCAAGGTAGGAAAAGAAAAAGATAAAGGAGATAATGCTGACTGCCTTTGTCTACGCCTTTTTTCAACAGCTGGTTAAAAGGCAGGATGAAAGCAAACCACTGGTCAAAGGCAAGGTTGCTCCCTAATATTTGGGGGAGAGAGAGTAAATTCTATGGTGTCCACTGCCTGGAGTTGCCAGTCACTTTTGAACAGTGGATTTAGTTCTTTAAAATTTCAGATCCTTTCAAACCTGTTCATATTCTAAGGAAGGGAGGCAGCACCAGAGGCAGCTGAAAGGCAGTTCTGGGATGAGATTGGGCTGTGCAGGGGTCCCCGTGACCACAAACACCTAAGTGCAGCCACGTGTGGACCTGGGGCTCTTAGCAGCCATGTAGTGGAGAAGGGGTGGTGCTGCGAGTGAGCAAGGGGGAATTTCAATGGTTCCAGGGAGCGCAAGCAACCTGGAGTGTGGTGAACAGGGCATGGCACGTGGCACAGCAACTTGCACAGGCAGGGAGAGCAGGAAAGGCTCCTCTCTGACCCGCTGGTAGCAGACAACAGAGCAGCCAATAGAGCAAACAGGCTCAGAAACTGGTAAGGTAGAGCAAAAAGAGATCCTTTCAGCCCAAGTCCCTTTAGCATACTATTTTAAGCTTCCTCAGTTATGGCTGACATGCCATAAAGCTCAATTCCTTATCGCTGCAGGACTCACTGTCCCAGCCGTGCCAGAGGCCTCCAGCCAGCCAGAGCTGCTGATGGCAGATGCAGCTCTCCAGGTCACAGGTTGCCAGGACTGCTTGATGCCTCTTCACAATGCTGGGGCAGACAAACAGTTACTTTGCACAAGATGTGCTGTGGTTGAAGAGCTGTGTCACCAGGTGAAGGAGCTACTGGAAGAAGTGAACAGGCTTCAACAGCATTCAAGCAAAAGAGCAAGAGATAGACTGATTATATTCAGAGACGCTAAAATTTCAAGACTCTTGGGCGTCTTGAACCCAACAGGGAAATTAATCAAAGGAATGTTAGTCTGTTACAGATGAAGGCTAGAAGTTGGTCACTGCATGTACCATGAGGAAGATTCCTCCTCCTTCTCAAAATATGACAGGTAGGACTGGCGCATTCTACAACAGGTATGAGGCTCTGGAATTAGAAGGCCAGACAATTGAGGAGATGGGTGAGGGTCCTTCTAGGGTAGTGGGGCCCCTTAAAATAATACCACCTGTACCTGCATCCAGACCTCCTCTATCAAGAGGAAAAGAAGGATAGTTGTAATAGGAGACTCCCTTCTAAAGGGAACGGAGGGCCTGATGCGTGAATCAGACCCAACTCACAGGAAAGTTTGCTGTCTTACAGGGCCTTGGGTAAGGGACATTACTGGAAAACTCTCCAGTCTAACGCAGCACTCTGATTACTATCCACCATTGGTTGTTCAAACTGGCAGCAATGAAATAACAAAGAGGGCAATCAAAAGAGGCTTCAAGGCCCTTCAATCTAGCTGGATTCCTAAAGATCTATGGGGCTAATAGTTCAAACTCCAGAATCCTCGAAGAGCTAGATGATGTCATCTCAAAACCTCTCTCAATGATTCTTGAGCAGTCTTGGAAATCCATAGAGGTCCCAACTGACTGGAAACTGGTGAATGTTGTCCCGATTTTTAAGAAGGACAAGAAGGAAGACCCCAGAAACTACAGGCCTGTCAGTCTCACTTCAACGCCTGGTGAACTTATGGAGAAGATTGTTATGGGAAGTATTGAAGAACACCTGAAAGACAACACAGTCTTTGGTCACAACCAGTACACCTTCGTGAGAGCAAAGTCCCACGTATCAAACCTGATTTCCTGGAACCCGATAGGAGGGGCAGACACTGATATTTTCTCTGGGGTGACCGGTGACAGAACCCAAGGGGATGGCCTGAAGTTGTGTCAGGGGAGGTTTAGGTTGGATATTAGAAAAAGTTTCTTCACCCAGAGGGTGGTTGGACACTGGAACAGGCTCCCCAGGGAAGTGGTTACAGCACCAAGCCTGACAGAGTTCAAGATGTGTTTTCATGATACTTTGAGGCACTCAGTGTGACTCTGAGGCATGTCACTGAAGGATGGTCCTGTCCCGGGCTGGGAGTTGGACTTGATCCTTGCGGGTCCCTTCTAACTTGGCATATTCTGTGATTCTGTGAAGTCCCAAATATTTGACAAGCAAGGAATGCCATACCAGGGCCTGAAGAGAAGCAATATTGCATATTCTCACAGGGGAACAGAGAAAGCATATGAGTGATCTTTACTTTTTAAAAAAAAAAGACTGCTCAAACCCACACAAAGCAAAATCTCAAGACATGATTTCAGCAATGATCTTTTCTTTGGAAATCCTTTGTGTCTAAAAATAATCATGCCTACATTACTCAAAGCCTAATAAATTTTGAGTTTAGTTGATTTCACTGAAATGTTTTGTTTTTCTACTGATGGGCAAAGTGACTTTTTGATAACACTGAACAGTGTGTTTCATTGCAAAGGCACTGATTTTCAGATTAAAATCTGAACCCATTAAATTACAAGCCACAGCTACCTGCTGTGGAAATTCAGGTCCTGACACTCATAATATTATACAAATTAGGATAATGAAGAATATGATGACCTTGAAGCTATAAAAGACTGCAAATTTGCAGACATACCATTTAAAATGCATTGGGCAAACTTAGGTCTGATATTTAGAATTCAATTCAGGAAACAGTGTATGATGATCATAAGATCATCATGGCTTGGCTTCGCGAACAAAGATTTCAAAATGATCATAAGAAATAACCTGAGAATATGAACAGTAACACAGCATGTCATAAAGAGTGCAGTCAATTTAGCATCAGTTAGGCTAAACAGACCTTACAGGATAAGAAAATATTGGAGGTACAACAAAAATGTGTAGGTAAATGCTTACAGAAAACAGTTTCAGTACAACTAGCCACTAAAAGCAATTTTTGCCTCATAAAAATTAAAATGGATCACATGGTCATATCTGTACACCTTATTTAGATTTAAACTCTGGAACAAAAATCAGAAGACTTAGATCCCTGACTGACCCTCTATTCATACAGAGGTACCCAACTGCAAAGCCTCAAACCTCTCTTAAAACTTAATTGTTGAACTTTGGTAAATTAGAAAAGATTTGCCCCAGTAGGGAATTTTGGAAGCAGAAATTCTTCAAAATAATACTTACATTTGATTTTAGATATTTACTCTTCCTCTTTCTTTATCGCATATCCGCAGTCACCATTTGAATATCACAGTAGCCTGAACTTGCCATGTAATTTGATATACCTGTATTGCATTGCTCTGTGTTTAGTCACTTGAATTTGCATTGCTAAACTGCAATATAAAAATCTTATTATCAGATACTGTAAAAAGCTTATTTCTTTGGAAAAGGTTCCTTGGAAACTGCTGTTGTACCTTTAGCCTAATTTAAAATTTGTTTTTGAATTTTGCCTATACAGTGAAAACAGTCTGTGTAGAAAACACCAAAATATCAGTGGAAGTCCCAAAGTTTCAAGGCAAAAGTCAAAGTATTTTGACTGAAAATTCATAACCATTCCCCACACCAAGATGAAAAGATAACAGATTGTCTTCTCTAAGACTGACTCACCACAGAGAAGTTCATTCCCAGTTTAGGTACAGTAATCACCATCTGAGGAAAGCACACTGAGTTCAAGTTGATTCCCTGAGCTGTGATTGTACTTCCACCACTAGGAAAAATTAAAAAAAAAAAGTCAGAAGAAAAAGAAAAAAAAAGATGACTAGGATAACAATACATCTGTTGTGATAATGTTAAGTACAAATTACATTTTAAAGTGAATGGTAACATAAAACCAGAATTAGGGATATCTGGGGTGAATGCAAACAGCTTTGTCCAGTGAGATTAATTTTTCGGGGAAATAAATTTTATGCTTACTGTAACAACTAATCAAACAAAGAAAAGAAAAATAATTTTTAACATTGTGGTATGCCAGGGTACAAAACATATATGTACTTTTTAAAAGAGGGTGCATACTTGTACTTCACATTTGCTTACTTGTTTAACTTACTGCTCTCAGTGGTGCTGAAAAAGGTGTCTGTTTTACTGCTGACATTTTTTTGGCAAAGGCAGAGGGGCTTGGAGACTGAGATTGCTACTGAGACCATAAATATGCCACTTGAAAACACACATATACTACCATACATATATATTCATAATATTTATACAGCACTGGATTTAGACTAATTTAAAATCCATTTGCTCTCCTGAGTACTGCTGACTTGTCACATTAAGTGATTTTCCTCACTAGTCAGTGTAATGTCCAGACACCGTACAGAGACACACTTGGCTGTACAGTAGGTATCTCAGCAGGACACCACAGGTAGGCTCAGCAGCAGCCAGGAGTGAAATCACATAAAGAAAAGAGCCACCCTTCCCCCTTCACCTCTGAAAGGAAATGATCTGCCCTCTGCAACTGCACCATAATAGAAGCAATTGGCATGGCAGATGAAGATAAAAATGCAATTTCTTTTGATGGATTGCTGTGCAGCCTAGCTATTCTTTGTTCATTCGTTACTTCTCTTGTTTCTATAAGAAACTTTTACTCACCTAAGAAAAGATTTGGATGGATGAATTTTTAAAACAACAGGGTCTTCTCTGTATGTGAAATGGCTGCTTGCGTCTCGAATAGCTTCATCGATTTCCACTCTCACACGATATTCCTGGGGAATTCGCTGCGCTGGAGTGTAGCACTCCACAGTGCTCGCCAGTATGCTGAGAGGACTGCAAAGGGATTGCTTGTCAGCATTATAAAGCATGTACTTGGTTTAAAACACTGTCCTTTAGCGAGCCCCAACATCACCAGGGATCCACTTATAAAACAAGGACATTGATTTTCCCACTGGATAATCATATGGCAACAAGCACCACTGCTTAGGCTCAAGATTCATCTTAATTTAGTTGCCTTGCTACTGGAAGGTGTTTCCCTAGCACTGTTGACAACCACATCAGCCCCTACACCCTGAAAAGGCAGATTTCAGCCTGGAAAACACCACCACATTCCAGGTTTAAGGAGGATGAGCTGATCTGTTGTAACCAAGGGATAATGCCTCTTTCAAATCCACAGGACTTATCCTGTGTTCAAAACCTCAAGTAAAGGTGCTAGTGGGGGATGTACCCACTGCATAGAATCTGTGCTTACTATTTAACATTTATACACAGCTGTGATTGAAGGCATTTCCACCCAAAGCACATCAAAGATTTGTGACTGAGCTCCTACTGGATCCAGTACAAAGACACAAGAAATTCTGCCTTAATCCTCAAAACAATTTTGTATATACCAGAGAAAGTCCCAGTGTGATGCTGCCTCTGACTGTTCACTGTCAGCAGTGCAGAAGTAATTGCTCCTCTGCATGGGATACACATTTCCACACTGGTCAGGTCTCTACCAAACAAAAGCAGTAGGAACTGGTAACCTGCACCCACTGGATGCTCACTGGCAGCTTCTGCATGAACAATAGCTCTTGCTAATACAAGAGAGAGGGCTGAGTGTGTGGGAGTTGGGGTGACAAAAATGATGGGAAATAGGCAGCTTCTAGTCCATTAGAAGTTGATTTGCTACTTCTCTACGCAACCTTTTAATGAGGTTAATGAAGACATTACAGAATAAACAAGTCTTCTAGGGAACCGTAGTCCCTTATAGAAATCTTTCAGACATCCTGAACTCAGGATATAATCCAGAACTGAATGCTTATTGCAGTATAAATTCCCCAATAAGTGACACAAGGAGAGGAAAGCTAATGCATTTTTGCATTTGCTTTTTTTAGCTCCAAGACATTTTAATCAAGCCATTTCATATCAGAGGCAGAACTTTTTAATAAGTACATTACCTTTTCAAAGTGCATGGTTGCTCACCAACAAAAATCCTTATGGATTTTCCACTCCTTAGGTATTTTCCAGCTACAGTTAGCAATGTTCCTCCAGATTTGGGGCCATAAGTGGGGGATATACTTGTTATTACAGGATTCTAAGGTAAAAATGGTAAAAATAAGAAGGGTGGATTATAAAACTATTTTCAAAATATGAAGAAGAATAATCTTAAAACATTTATTAGCATTTCCATGAAGTAATAATAAAGCCAACAGGAATACAGAATTACCATACTGGATTGGACTCATGAGAAGTTCCTTCCAGTTAATACTGAAGCTAATTTTGGCTATAAAGGTTTAATCATAGTGCTTACCACATATGAAAATGTATTGAACAGTGTTTTGCCATGTCCAACAGAAACACTACTGGATATATTAAAACCTGGACTTTTTGCAGCAGGAACTGTACATTCAAGCCTTTAGAAAACAAGGGAAAAAAAGGGATTACATTTTTTTTCTGCTTTTTTGTATTAAAATAGAACCACTTAAAACTCATAATAATGAAGAATCCATACTAAACAGATTATCAATGTGTGAGCATCAGGGACATTCAGAAGTAACAGCTAAAAGAACTGTGCTCCTGCTCTTTAATACTAAATACAAACACTGTGGTCTTTATACTTGGCCAGAAAATAATAATAATAGTATATGAAATATATTTTAGAAAAAAAGAAGCATGCTAGAGAAAACAAATACCTCCCATTCAACAGCTGAGGGTCTTTTTTTTTAAAATTTTCCTTTAGTATCAAATTTTGGCAGATAACAGGATTAGAAAAAATGCATCATATACACACATTTGCTGTAAAAATTTAAATATTACCAAAAAACTAAACTTGAACTTTTGTGGTAGCATATGTCAGTGTATTATATTACATTCACACAGTCCCATATGTGACAGAATCTCCTTAAATCATTTTGTTTCCATTAAGACTGTTGAGAACAGCAGCTAGGAGAGCGCTCAATACTTCTGGACTACATGATGGAGTATACTTGCTGCTATATATGTGAACAGAGAAGCTGTGCCATGATTTGAACATTGCTATTTCTTCCAGATAACAATTGTAATAATCTCTGTCTTAAGTCATTATCCCACCATCTCAAATACTTATTTCTGAGGAAGAGGAGGAGAGGTGCAGCTGGAGGTCATAAGCCTCCGGGTGATGAAATACCTGCATCTTCTCCCATTTCTCTCCAGCAGTTTCACAGATCAAGAAGACAGAGGTGACATAACTGAGCCCAGCAGGATCCTTGCCAAAGGAACCTGCTTGCTTTCCAGAACGTTGAATAGCTTCATTCTTGCCAGCTCCCACAGATGTTGAACACCATTTCACAGACAAACCAGAAAGAGCTGCTGCAGGAGCTACTGGCATAAACTTGATTTATTTGTTCTCCATTTTGAGCACTTTTTTCCTTGAGGAGTTTATCAAACCAAGGGATTTTTTTCAATTTGAAATTTCAGAATCTGAGATGATACATATTTGTAAAAAAAATCCATATAAAAGGACATTAACATTTTAGGTTTCTTACTTGTTTTTGTTGCTAGATTTTGCCTCCAGAGCACAAATTTGTCCTCCAATATGGACTACTGTATTTTTTAATTCAAATCTATTATTTTTGCTGAATCCAAAGTCCCATCCACACAGTGTCAGCTTTGTCCCGCCTTCTATGGGAGCACTGCTTGGGAGAATCTGTCAAAAAAATACTGTGTTAGTTGAATTAGGTTTTCTTGAACTTCAAATGGAGCTAAAGAATGTGCAAAGAATTAATTTTAGAAAAGCATTTCTTTTGGTAGACTATGTCCTAGCATTCATCCTAATGTTCTTCACCTTTCATTTGTCACATTATGAGCTTTCTCTGGCAGTAGCAATAAATAACAAAACCTATACTAGAAAGCTTTGAAAGTTAGTGTTTAGGGGCATTGAACAAGCTGTGCATTGTAACAGTCTTTTAAATCCTGCCGTTCTTGTCTTTCACATCTTATTTCTGGCATGTTAAACATACAATATACTTATTTTGTTAGAAGCTGAATGCTGAACACAAAAGAGCCCCAAAATGACCATTTTCTGTCAGCTTGATGAAAGTTGGTTCAGAGTGAAGTAGCTTCAAAGACACCATAATCTGGTATCGCGTTGACTGTCATAAAGTTAACATGACTTCTGCTATTCTTTCCTTAAACCTTTTACATTTGGTCACCTCTGAGTTAAAAATAAATTACCCCTCAGAAACACAGGGACAATCTACAAAGGAAATGCTTTTTTTTGAATATATATTTTAAATTGTCCTGTAAAATATAACAATGGTGGGAAAAACGCAGGAACACTATAGAAGTCTTACAAAACTCAGTAGAAGTACTGGTCAGTACTGCCAGTGAAAAAAAAACCCACAACCAATCAACAACCCCCCCCCAGCACTGGTTCAGGGATTATGAGGACTTCTAACAATACTGCATAATTTTGCAAACATACCAGTATCACTGGACACAACAAAGAATGAAAGACTGAATTTATACTTGTGATCATACTGCCTAAATGTCTTAATGCTTTAGTGATAATAATTCAGCCCCTAAAATGCAATACAGCTGTGCCCTTCAAAGGACCTGACTTAATTTTCAAGCTGAAAGTGTTTGAGTGATACTTGGCTATTATTTCATCTGAAAATCCAGTAAGACAGCACATTTCTGTTCAACTCCCTTGTAGCTATACTTCAAGACTCTCACAAATGAACTATTGTATATAGAAAGGCAGCTGAAGAATACTTCAAAAGAATTATACCATATACTATATATGGGGAAATTTACTGCCCCCATTAGAAACCAGACAAAGGATCTGATCTAAAAGTCACTGAAGCCAGGAGGAATCTTTTCTGTTTTACAGAGCTTTGAATCAGCTCTCAACAAGCAAAGAAGAGGGAACCTATGCAGCAACAGTACTTCTGCAGAAATCTTGTAAAAAAGGAGCAATAATAAAAACTGAAGGTATTGAATTGGTTTTTAGTGATCTTATCTGCCAAAAGAAACTTGTAATAGCAGCCCATGTACCTTAATTGAGGGAGACTAAGTATTTACTACATTCTGCCAACAAATTTAGGAGGCAAGACCTCTAAGTAGAGAGCAAAAAATAAAGCAAAATCTTAAACTTTTGGTTTTAAGGTGTGCAGAAATTCCCCTAGAGTGTTTTTATTCAAGTCTTTATTTTTGTTCCATTTGTTCTGTATGATGAAACATTTAAAAGTCAAATGTGGTTTTTCAGACTTGTTCTTGTGAGAGCTGACAGGAATGAATAGTGAACCTCCTGGGCTCTGAACTGAAGTATATATAGGCATCTTCTCTGTGCTTACATTGCACAGCTAGTAACAGAAAGTAAGCAAAACCCAAATAACATATAAATGCTATAAAATTCAGGATTCAAAAGTTCTCTATAGTACGAAAACTCCACTGATAACATGGAGCAAGTCCTACTGCATTCTGCTGTTTTCTGGACTTTGGGTTAAGGGAGGAAGTTAACTTTACTTTTTGGTTTTGGAAGAAATTAAAGGATTGTGTTTTCCTTTTGCTTATGTTGAGACAGTCATTATGACAATATCCAATATACTTCATAAATTTTTGGAAGAAAGTTTATATTTATTAGTTTCAATAGCCCATTCATTTCAGAGACAAGAACATGTACAGACCGTATGTGAAATTTCCAGCAAAAACTCCAACCTCAACAGGCAGCTGAAGGCCTGATGTTCTTGATACATCTGATACAAAAGCCAGCTAAAATGACTCACTTTAAAAACAACAACAAACCGTGTCAGATTTTTAACCACAACAAAGAATCAGAAGGGACACCAATTTATTTCTTCTTTTACACCCTTCACCTTTCAGCGTGACCTGAACGCCACACACAGATGCTTGCAATTTGTTCCAGCACCAAGTGGTCTCTGAGGAGACTCCCTTGAGTCCCCTGGCTTCCCTCTAGCAGTGCTCATGCAAGCTGACAAAACACGCCCTGTGGTTGGTAGAGGCAGTGGACAGGAGCAGAGTGGGAGCCGGGCTGTGGAGGGGATGTGTCCCCGTGCCTGACCTACTATGCTGTCTGTAGCAGGGGGGATGCCTGGGCAGAGTTGGCTGCTCCCTGATACCCACGGCTCCAAGGGAAAGTGCTGAAAGCAGGGCAGAGAAACAAAGGATCTGCAGGACTCCACGGGAAGACACTGGGCTTCTTCTCTGCCAACCCTCCTGAGAGGAAAATATCTTTTTCATTGCCCACCACTGTTTGCAATAACCTGGGAAAACTTCGTTGAAGACTTCATTAGCCAGCATCCCCTGGACCAGACGCTCGTAGAGCAATCTGTTCCCCTCAGGTTGAAGCGATCATATGACATATCTCAAACAATCTGTCCCTCTGGAAGCTGCAAAATATTAGGCAGAGGTTCAGACTGAATTTCAGATACTATGCAAAGCAGGTCATCCTCTGTTTGTTAGGAACAAAACAAGCTTGTTTCTTACATTTTATGCATGTGGGTTTAAAGACAGATCAGAAGATGATGAATAATCTGGTTTATATTTTTTTCAGTAATCATGTTAAATGTCATGGTCCAGTGGAGCATGAAATCTGTCTTAACAGCTAGCAATCCAAAGGGATTTAAGTACCCAGCTGCATTTTTTTCATTGCAAACCTTCTAGAAGCAACTTCTACCAACATGGGCATACTGTAATTCAAGATTCACTTTGAGATCTATTGGTGCCGCAGATCCATATTCATTACAGGGGTAGACTGGGTTTGTGCTGAGCAGGAAGGGTTGAGGCACATGGGGAAGGGGAGCACCTATCCAGCCTCACACCTGCTCCCTCTGCCTCCTGTCCAAAGCATGCTCCCCTGGATGAGACCTCCCAGTGACTTCATAGGGACTGCAGAGGTGGCCTTGGGGATGCACCTCTTGGATGTACCTCTTGGAGCCCTGTGCATGGGCTCCAGGCTCTTGATTCTCAAAACTTCTGAGTGCACACACTCAAAATTAAAACTGAAGATGGCTATATGAACTCAGTAACTCTGAAAATCAGAAACTATGCAGTTCAGAGCCTGAGAAATCTATTTTGAGTCATGGAAATATACAGCCAGTGCTGGAAAGTTTTATGAATAAAAAAACATTAAGGGATGCTACTTGTGTTTGAACTCTAGGAAAGATGAAACAAGCTGTGCAGGACAGGTGAATACCTTGGGCCTGCAGAAGCACAGAAAAATATATCAGGGTAACTCCCAGGGTATACCTTTGAATTGGTGATTCATAGTCTCATACAAACTAAGGCCAGAAAGGATTATTTCATCATCTAATATAACCTTTTTGAAATAAATGGCTTCTTACATAAAGGGAAAGTAAACTATTCACATTATGTGTTAGCAATTTTTGTACATCTCCTTTGACCAAAGGTAAATGGCAAAAGAAGGCAAGGCAAACACCCCCCCACCATTTCCATCCATTTTGGGTTTTCTATAACTCTCCATCGTTTGTTCACTGACTTTTGCCTGTGTTAATCCTAAATTTAGTATCTGAAAGGTGAACATGATAAAAAAAACAACCCTGTAAACATGTGTTTCTAGATTTCTTTCTGGATTAAGAGCAATTTTGCCTGCCTGCTCTTCAAAAAGTTGTTGTACGTGAAATCATCTGCCTGGTTGAATGAAATACATTATTGATTTAAAACCGACTTTTGTCTTCCTTTCTCTCTAAGAGTTTAGCACATCAAATTTTCATCCCTGTTTATAAGCTGCATTCCCATAAAAGAACCTATACTTTTAACTACACGATGTAGTTTAAATGCACTAACACAAGTAAATGGGTATAAATGCTACCAGTAAGTTTTACGCTTGTCCTTCCCTCAGATTTCTAGTCCATCAAGTGCCTTACAAACTTCTGCCTTCATAGTTATGTCACACTTCACGTGAGAAGATTTGGTTACACATAGAGCATGAATCCTGCATTAACCACAGCTAAATTAAAACTGGACCACACCAGTGCAGCTCTCTGCTTATCTCAAGCTTGCACAACCCTGATGATCTCTGGCTGGCTGGCAGCAGCCTCCAGCTGTCCCCTGTCCTGAGGCACGGGGTGTGCAGCTAAAGGCTTGTCCCCCACTGGTGGCAAGTGGACCCATGGGACCAAGGAGCCAGGGAGGGACATCATGAAAAAAGCATCTCCTGCAGGAACTTGGGTAGGGGAAAAAGCGAATTTTTCTCATAAACACCACACTTTCCTCCAGTGCTAGAGCCAGCACAGGGACAGACGAAGAGTGGGAGCCATAGACCTCCTGCACTGGGTCAGGCTGTGGCAGCTGTGGGAAGGAAGTGCTCTTCTCCATTTTCCCCTTCAAGAGGAGTCTGAGAGGAGGGGTACTCCTTTCTGTGACTGGCCTTTCCCATAAGATCCCTGCCAGGCTGGCTCAGACCCATGTTGTTTCCCCACCAGAAGCGCTTTGTAGGGCTAAGGCTCTCCCGTGGCTGGTCAGGATAATCCAACAGACCTGTCCACCATGAGCACCTCAGTCCACAGCACTCAGGGAGAGCATGTGCATCCAGCCAGAGGATTTATGGACACCGAGGCTGAGGGGAAGTTGAGGAGACCAGACACTGAATTTATCACAATTACATAAACAGAAAATGTCCACAGAGCTCAGATCATGTTCTTCCCTCAAGAGAGAAATGGGAGAAATCCACCACTTTACCTCATAAACTCTAGGCAAGCAGGTGTCCTGGGTCCAGGTGCTGTTGGGGCATTCAGGAGACCTGAGGCACTGCTGGCTGCACCAACCACACTGCATGAAGCCAGGTGCCAGCAGGCACTGGCTGCAGGACCTGAAGTGATGGCAGCCTGGTCCCTTCAGTGGGATCTTTGTTATCTGTTGATGAAGAGACATAATGCACACATCATTCTAATACATACACTAAGTGGCAAGGAGAGTATCTATTTATGCATAGCGCGGTGGTGCTACTCAGATTTCAGATGTGCAAGCCTCAGTTTGACTTCTCTTTAGCTCAGTAATTATAGGATCTTATAAGTAATTTAACTGACATGATTTTAAATTCACTTGGGAGAAACCGTAAAGGCATCTTAATGTTATATACAGTTACTACTAGCATCTGGTGTTTACAGCAAGATAGAATTTTTTGCTGATGGAGAAAGAAAACAGCAGTGTGCTCTTCCCAATTCTGCACTAGTTCTTGGAAAAAGCAGTGTATCTCAGTATGCCTTAGTTCATACATTCATAAAAATAGGCATGATGGCTATTTCAACTTTGGAGAAGCTGTTTTAATGTCTGTGGCACACTTACGGCATGTGACTGCCCACGTACTTGTTTTTTAACACCTATCATCAAAAAACTTATACTGTACCTAAAATATAAGTTAAAATGTATATTACCTAAAATAGCAGGATAATTATGATAATAGTCACTTTAAATATATAAGAATTATTTTTGGACAAAATACTGAAATTAGTAAATAATTACATTACTATATAAGTACGTCATACTTCTTTACATTTCCATACCTTCCTTAAGCTTATTTTAGACATTTTCTGAAGATTGCTCTTATGAATATCTCACATATTTCTAGTAAATGATTAATCTTTAAATTAAATCTTTACTAATGGCTGATCTATTTCTGTAAATTTTTATAGAACTCAAGGAGTCAAATTATCGCTTACGATTATGGTTTAGGATTATCTGTAATATTATCTGCTGATGTCTTAAACCTATGCAATACATATCTACTTATGACAATAGCATATTTATGATAGCTCTTCATCTTTTATTAACTCTTTGTAGACCATATGCTAAAGTAATTTTCAAACATTACTGTGAACACTGATTCCCAGTTTTAAACACACCCATGTAACTTTTGCACACAAAACCCTCCTTAAAAAACTATGACACAAACCAACAAAAGCCAGGAAACTGTGACCACCATTCTTTTCTTAAGCCATTGTATGTTTTGTCTTCACAAGCACTTGAATTAGTGACAGGGTTTCAGCCTTAAATTTGCATTTCCTGGCTTTTGTTGGTTTATATCACAGCTCTTACGTTATTTAAACATTTCTCAATATTAGCCTGTTGGTTTGTTCAGTAGGGGGAAAAAATATCTTGGAGGAAACTTGCCCCCCCTCCTCTCAGTGTTCCCAAGGGAATGGCAAAGCTGTGAGGATGCAGTCCATAAGGCAGTGGTGTGAACAGCTGCTCTTACTGAATGTTGCTGCTGTGAAGGCAGGTTTACGCAGTGCTCAGAAGGATTAGAGTATGAACCACTCACCTTTTCCCCAGTCACTACCAGGGTATAGCCATCATCTGCTAATGAATTCTTGACAACAACTTGGGAAGAGACGGGGTGGGAGTCTAGCTGAAAGCTGACATGTGGAGCTGTGGGTTCTGAACGGGAAACCACTATCTAAGAAAGAGAAATTTTGAAAATCAGCAGGCAGTGTGTGACACAAATGCATACTGCTCAGCGGTCTCACGTTCTCTGCTTGCATTAATTACTTTGCATTACATAGCATAATATTTTGCATAATGTTCCACCATGATCTGATTAAAGCGCTATAAAATATACTTTATTTAACACAGCAAAATCATGGCTGTTGGAGGAACCTCAAAATACACCATATTTATTAAAATGTGAAGGAGTCAAAGCATGTTTTCTAGTCCTTTAATTTCAGTCACCATAAAAAATGAAGACGGGTCATTTAATCAGTCTTGTACATTTAAGAATGAAGAATTTTATCTACAACATCTATTTAAAAGAATCTTAAAACTCCAGGTCTGCAGAAATCCAATATATTTTCATTTATTTTCACATTGGTCCTTCAGTTTGAAAAGCAAACTATACCCTGTGTCGACAGTCTCTAGTTTTGGGGCATGTGGGGCTATTAGAATGCAAAGCTATGGCAGGTGCAGATTGTCGCTGTGGGCAGAGCCACAAGTACACAGAGCTTGATTCCCAGAGCTGGCAACATGGCTATTGCTCAGACAAGCTCCTTGCAAGATGTGGCTGGGCACCCTGAGGTCTGGCTCCTGCCAGGTGTCCAGGACAGAGCATTCAAAGCACTTCTTAAATGACAGGGAATGCTGGAGGCTCCTTTAGGAGATGCTCCAAAACAGGAGCCTAATTTAGTTGTCCTGAAGCCCCTTTGCAAAAGCCTTTCCTCTCTCTCCCTCTCTCTAGAATCTAGGAGATCTTAAGGAGATTAGTCACACCAGTATGAAATTTCCCCACTGGTCATCTCTCTGCATCTTGAATTACCTAAATACTTCTGAGAATCTGGATCTATTTCTGCAAACACACGCCTAACTTTACTACTGTAACTTTGTTGACTTTAACGGGATGAGTCATGGCTGTTAAGCAGAGGCATAAAGCATCTGCAGATCAGTGTGGATACTTGATAGCGAGATTTTATAGGCTTGGGCCTGCAATCCAGAAGGATGTGCACCCAAATGTGATAGCATCAGGCAACAAAGGCAGAGGATTGTTTACATGAGGGAAGATCATGTTCATGTTTCAAAAGCTCATCACGTGTAGTTTACTTAAGGAATTTAGATAATGAACATTTGCTGAGAAGTTAGGATTCAATGGGGTTCATTATTTAAAAAGATTGAAGCCATTCTGGAAATAACTTGTATGTCAAATGTTTCATTTTTCACTATAATGAATCTTTTCTTCTGACTCCAAAGGCAGGATCCAAACAGCCAGGACATTGACTTACATGATTTCACTGGCTTTTCGCACTGCCAAGGTCTTTCACCAAGATGGCTGACTCTAAAACCAGACTTAGAGATGCTGTAATTATAGCTGATTTTTTTGGTAATTCAAGACTCAAATAAAATATATGAGCAGTTAATTCATGGTGATAAGTGCTCCACATCCTATTTATAGTTTGGGGTTACAAGAGGCTTTTTTTCCTTTAAACTGGCTTTGTTACAGACTTTGCTATGGATTTGTTTCACAGCACAGAAAGTGCAGCTTTTAGAAATCAATAAGGTATGATCATTTTGGGTGACACAGAAGTATGGTCTCTGACTCAGTGTAATAGGGCATGAGTTCTGTTTTTCTATTCACGACAATGAAAAATAGAATTGACTGGAAAGCTGCATGAAAAAGCTTGATTAATGTTGGCATTATGGGGAGAGGTAGCACCACAGCTGCAAATACCTTTTTAGTTGATCATTAGCCGTGTCTCATCTCAAATACCCACTGCTATAAAATGCTAAGAATTCTTTTCCATCATTAATCCAGGCTTCCTCTTATTGCCAAGCATTCTTTCTGATTGAGCCACAGTGTTAACCCTTTAAACACATCTGCATTCCAGCCTCACAGCAATACATGAAAATTTGGATTCCATCTCTACAATCTTAGAAAAGTTACTTGGTACTTTAAACACTGACCGACTCTTACTTTACTGAGGCTGATATTCAAATCACCTGCTCAAATCCCAAGTAAATAGACTTTGACCTCATGACATACAGGGAGCTCAAATTACACTTCCTAACTCATTTGGGACCACAGAATAAAAGTTTAGATTTTGCTTAGAACTAATCTACCAGCCTACAGTACTGCCTTAACACAGAGTAAAAAAAACTCGTTCTTTTTAATGTATATAAACGTGTGGGTTTTGCACACATCAGCCCAATCCTTGAAATTCTATCTTACCCTTATCCAACATAATCCTGAAAAAAAAGGCAATTTGAAGACAGCTTCTACAACAGAAACAAGAGGCTACTTAGGACTCCAGTGTCGTTCTCATAAACCTCTGATTTTTATGGCTTGGGACTGGGTTGGTATGTGTGCAGTATAACTTTAATTTACCATGGATGCACCACCATACAGGGCTACTTTCTGCCATGGAATGGCAAATGGTTCAGTACTACATAAGGACTTCTCTTTGCAAAAACTATGAAGCCCTGGGTTTTTTTGGGGTGTCTTTTTTGGGGGGGTGGGGGGCAGTCGTGGTATTGTGTTGTGGGGTTTTTTTACATTTTAGTAATTTATTAACCAAGCATTTCTTCAGAGCATAAGAGAAACAAAAGCATATCTGTGTGCCTGCACTCTCCAGCAGTTAGGAGAAAGGGAAGGTCTTACACAGATAAGTAATTAACTAAAGGAGAACAGACATTAGCAGTAAACAGTCAGTGCTTGCAATAGGGAGAAGTCACCAGACGTATTCTACAGGTGCCTGTGCTGGGATCCACACTGTTCAATACACCCATAAACGAGTTAGAAAAGTGGTTGAGCAGTCCAAATGACAAAGTTTTCTGGTGATCTGAAGGTATTCAAATTGATAAGCATGAGGACAGACTATTAAGGATTGCAGAAGGACTTTACAAGACAGCATATCAAGACAATAAAATGGTATGTAAAATGCAACAAAGAAAATGAATTGAAAGCAGTACATAGGTAGTTAAGTGCTTTGCAGCATCCAAAAATCCCAAACTGATAAAAACTTAGAAATTATCAGCAAAGGATTAGAGAACAAATCAGAAAACATCATCCTGCTGTCATAGAAGTTCATTGCTTGACTGAAACTTGAAATCTCTGTGCGGTTCTGGTTGCCTCCTGCCAAAAAGAGCATGTTAAAAAGGGAAAAGGTTCAGAGAAAGGTAAGAAAGACAATCAAAAAGCTGTAATGAACAATGACTGAGTATAGCAGGTGTGGAATCTATGAAAAAGGAATTCAGAATCATGAGTGACTAGAGACTGACCATATACTCTTCTACAACAACCTGAAAGGAGGCTGTAGCCAGGTTGGGGCTGGTCTCTTCTCCTAAGCCATAGGACAAGAAGAAATGGCCTCAAGTTACACCATGGGAGGCTTAGATTATGTATTAGGAAAAATCTTTTAACCAAAAGGGTTGTCAAGCATCGGAACAGGCTGCCCAGGAAAGTGGTGGAGTCACCATCCCTGGGAGTATTTAAAAGACATGTAGAAGCAGCACTTAAACACATTTTTTAGTTGTGGACTTGGCAGAGTTAGGTTAATGGTTGGACTCAATGATACTAGAGGTCTTTTCAATCCTAAATGATTCTATTGGTCTATGATCTTATTCTAATAGAAGTACTAAATACCATCAAAAGACAAAACCAAGACTCCAGTTCAAGGCAAGCAAAAGAGTACGACATCCTAGTGTGTCATGACCTATGGGACTCCTTGCCAAACGATGTGAATGCAAGAGAAATACATATACACAGGAAAACTTCACAGGTACGTGGAAAATGCTAAACAGACAAAACTCAATAGCTCGGGAAATCCCCAGAAAGGAGAACAGTTGGAGATTTGAAGCAGAAGGCATTAGCTATGTTGCCTGGCTCCCTAGGCATCCACTTGTCAATACTGCTGGAGACAGAGCACTGAACTAGATGGATCCTTCGTTTATATACATGTGGCTCTTCTGATGTCCTTAAAAATAACTCTTCCGAGAATCACATTCAATATCAGTAACTACAATGCCAGACATCCTTCTCAAAGTAAAAACAAAATTTATGTCCTCCTATTTAGAGAAAGAAAACCAAACAATTATGTTATCTTTCATCATAGCTCAAACTACTTCCACGAAGATAACACCCAACAGTTAATTAACTAATATACTAATTAACATATTTTTATATTGGAAGTCAGTGATCACTTAGGTCCATGAACACTAAAATTATTAAACATTATTTAATTGCCATCAGCTAGTATTAATGTTAAATAAGAATATCTGAGTTTAGGTTTGTCTGTGCATAATATGGCAAATTAAGACTGTAATAATTCGAGTTGAAAAAGAGGACACAACAGCCTCTTTTACAAATCGTTCTGATGCTCAGTTCTGCTAGTCAGCAGGATTGAATTACAAATGTTACTGTTTAAATGCTGAAATATCTTCTGTAAAAATGAGAGGCCTTCTTAAAGGAATACCATCTAAGTATCATATTGTTATTTTTTTCCCTAGATGTCTGGCAGGTGTATGCCATTATCCAGCAGAGATAGGCTCAGGGTTAACTTTATTGTGCAATGCCTCAAATGCCCTGGGATATGCAGCATAGCCTTGCAAAGGGCACATATGTAGCTCTCTAAATGCTGTATATCATTCTAATCCATGGAGAATATAATGGATCTCCTCTGAAGTCTATAAGCTTTTCTACTCAAACTGAATATTAAAACATATGTGCTCTCAAAACAGTTATTCGGCACCAGGTGTTAATTCTAATTTGACTATATGGATTTTGCATTATTCAATATTTGATACTTTTTTGCCTGGGAGAATCAAGATATATTTTTTACCACAGAAAGTACTGCTATCATAACTGTTAGAAGTTGAGCTATATATATGAAAATGTTAGTTATCAAGAGTTTGCCACAATGTTCTGTTAGCTTAAAAATTATAAAGATGGAAGAATTGCAGCTATTCACATTCCTACAGATGCGCATGCGCACAGTTTGTGCTTAGCCTTAAATAGGTCAACTGCCAGTACTGAAAAGCCAGATGAATTGCTGGGCCACTGAGGCAGGACACTGAGGACAACGTTTGCAACAACTCCATGGGCATCCCCATCACTCTTTCTTCCTCCTGGCTCTATAGGGTTTAAAGTCCATGCTCATCTACGCCTTGCTTCAAGTGCCATTTGCACTATTTTGTTACAGCTACGTTTGCCTAGAGGGACAGGAACTAGATCAAAAGGAGTTTGATAAAGTGCATAAGTCTTCTAGTACACTGCAGTATAAACTGGATTTGACTGAATACACTGAAAGTTCTGTATTTCTTTGCTCTGTGTCAACTCATTTTGCTGACAGGCACCATGGCTTTGAGCCTTGATTCCTGGAGTGGTGAGGTCTTGCTGCTTTGCTGTTTGCAAGAGGAGAGCAATGCTGAAGGCTTGGCTCTCTTCTTGTTGAATTCTGGGACAAATGTTTCCAATCCCCGAGTACAGTTACAAATAAAAAGCAGATGTGATTATTTTTGTCTATATTAATTTCTGTAACATGCATTATGTTCCCTGGCATGTAATCTATGAAAGCAGCTACAACACATACTAATTTCTCTCTTTTTGGGGAAATGAGATGTGTGTTAAAGCTTGGTGGTGGTGGTGTTTGTTTTTAATCATAAGTATTCCTGGGAAATGAGTGTGGCTATCATGTGTTCTATCTACTTGGATGTGAAAGCCAACAGATTCGTGCTCAGTGTGTGAAAATTTCCCAAACCACTGATCTGTGAGAGCCCCATCCCTATTCCTTATCCGATATAATCAGGGGCACCAAAAGAAATGAAAAGGCAGCAGGTTAAGGAAACCTCAAAGAAGCTCTTCATCATTCAAAGTGGAATGAAATTATTGAATTCAACGTCACAGCATACGATGGAGGACAAACCAAAAATAAATTCAAAAACTAATAAGCAATACTAAGGAAAAAGAAGTCAATAAATGACTATTAAGTGCCAAATATGGGTGCAGTTTCCAGCTCTGGGAATTTCTGGGCCACTAAGTGCCAGAAGCTGGAGAGTGCTGGAAAAGGTATCACTGTGTGCTTTTACTTGCCTCATACCTCTCCCTTATCCATCCTACCCCTTGACAGAACTCTGCTCCTTGAACATTTATTATAACCCCATACATCCTTTCTTAGCAAAAAAATCTGGTTAAAAATACTGACATATAACAGGTCTCTAGAATAAGGCTTACTATTAATCTGTATTGTTTCATGTCTAACAAGTTCAGAGAGCTCCTGAGGAGGGTGAGTGGCCTGTTGTCTGACATGTTGTAATCCAATGATGCCTATCTGTGCCATCATGCTTTGGTTTTTGTGCCCGAAGCCATTTTCTCTCCAGAATCTGTTCAGACATGACAGTGCGTTACCATGTTTTACTAATGCTTGGCTTCTCAGCTAGAGCTGGCTCATGTCCAGTCAGATTGGACAGGACTGCAGCCAGCATGTGGCTGACGGCATCTCAGGGAGTATGTATACCCATGGGAAGACCCTTTCCTCACCTCCAGCAGCAACAGGATGAATGTCCTACTGCACCACTCCACATGCAGTCAGTGCAGCCTCAGTGTGTACTGAGTTTCACTGGTACGGTCAGAAGGATGAGATGGCCCCGCTGCCAAAACTGCATAGAGTGTGGTTACCCATTGTAGCTGTAAATTGTACAGTAAAAACTTCTCTAGCCCCTTCTTCCTCAACGTCACCAACAAGCAGTGTATTTAGTTGGGTGTTACCTTGGTGAGGCCAGCTTGAAGAATAGGGAGCACATGCAGTATTCTGCTTCCAAACACAGTGTTAGGCCGAAATTCAGCCTGTGCATACATCAAGGGCATCAATCTCTTGTTCACTGTTATGTGTTTTCAACCATGAGCTTTGCAGAATAAATCTTGTAAAACATTCCTAAACCTCACACTTCCCAGAACTGCCACAAAGATTTCCCCTTCCTGAAGAACTTTGCTCTTTTCTTCTTCTCTCATAAGCCATTCTCTGAAATAATACTAAGCTCCAGGCACAAAAAAAAAAAAAAAAAAGAGTAAAAAAAAAAGATATTTTATCTCAACATATCATGGGGTATTTTTTGTTGCTGTTTTTTTTTTTTTTTTAACAAATTATGATTTCCCAAAATACTGGCTGGTAATGAAAGCGTCTTTATGAGTTGTGAGCTGTATTCTCAGTGCAGCTTCTTTGGCTTGAGCAGAGTAAGGCTGCTTACACCGGCTGAAAATCTTATTCCTCGGCTACAGCAGTGTGACTGGGTGCTGTTTTCTAATGAAGTAACCACTGTGAAATACCTGATTCACTTCGCACCCAACAGCTGTAGTTTCAGTCTGTGTTCCCAGTCACAGTCTGAAAACAAGCACAATAAGAAAGGCCAAAACAGCTGCAACTCCTCAACAGAAAAAAAAAAAAAAAAAAAGAAGGGAAAAAAAAAGTTTGTTGTCAGGCTCCAGCTTAGGAAGGAAGTAAAGCCATTTTTCTTTTCTGTCTCATGCATGTCAGTTGTCTTAGAAAAATTATTACTATTCTGTTTTGTAACAGAAACTCCACAATATTTGGTAAACTACAAACTCTATGCTATTCATGGCCAAATACAGATTTAACATTTCTGATGCAGCCAAAACATGCTCAGTATGTAAATGGGCTGCAGTACTCTCCAGGAGAGATTTGGAATTCACTTCCTGGCCCCAATTATCCTCCTTAAAAGAACTCATGAATCTTCTGTATTTTGACCATCCATATTCATTTTATTTTAGTTCTAGATTTTGGCTGGAAAAAAGTAAACATTTAGTGAAGGAGACTGTATTTACTTTCCTGTATTAGAGTTTTCCAGAGCAATTCAAGTGAATAATTCTATTTTATCAAACTAAAAGCACAAGCAGAAAAACAACAGGTGAGTATTCCTTGGTCGGATAAAACATAACTGCTTTTGCATTCTGAATATTACTGATTATTTAGAAGACTTTTTTAAAATAAGTGAAATGTGGGCTATGTTGTCAGTTGGGTCATTAACACAGTTTTGATGGGTAATGCTATAATCTTTGGTGGAATCACTTGTAAAGTTAGGAACTATTAATTCTGATACATTTCAAAATACATCAAAACCCCAGAATCTGGTAGCCATAACCTACAGGAGCAAAAATGTACACATTAAATCTGTTGAATTTTTCAGCAATGCTGTGCTATAGTCATGCTGTAAAGAGACAAAAATGGATGGAGATTGAAATACAGTTGGAGATGAGGGGGATGTAGGAAGGCAGAAAGTGATTAGCAGAAGAAATGTAAAAGGAGATGGAAAAGAGGCAAGAATGATGAAAAAAGGACAGAGAATCAATTGGTTGGCTGCTGATCAAGTATAAGCAAGTATAATGGGGGAATATGAGAAACATTTTCAAAAAAATTTCTCTCAGGTTGAGGATGAGTAGCTTGCAGCTGCACCTCCTGGCTCCCACAGCACAGGCTTGGAGCTTCACTTCAATTTATGTGACACAATTACTACATTTTAAAGATTTTTCCCTTCCACTGAACATTTCTTAACAGCTAAAGGAAACCCTAAATTAATAAAGAAAAAAATGTGATTTAAATGTTCATTACTTTCACCAAGCTGTTTCATATTTGGGCACTGCAGGGTGCGGTTGCCAGAGACAGAGGTACTGTACTACTATTTCTTTTAATCTCATGGATGGTTGCTAGTACTGAAATTTATGTCAGAAACTAAATTGTCTAAATATAGTAAGGTTTTGGAATTTCAAAGAAGATACAAGATGAACTGGGTGCACTGGAAGGGCTGAGCTGATTTTCTAATTTTAGAAACCTATATGAATATTTTTTTCTTTTGTTTTTAACTAGTTGACATGAAAATATGTTCTCAAGATACTAACACAATACAACCAGTGTTAAAACACGTTCCCTGATAGGTAGAATTCTGTAACTAATTTTCTCTGAAAGCATGCCTGTGTCTGAAAGGATACAGTCAGCTCGGAATAGCTACAAGTTACAAGGGAAGTGCACAAGAAAATTCAGTATTTGCTTGTACAAAGAGCTAAAAAATATAAGTACAAATGACTGTGCAAAAGTCAGATGTGTAATAAGTGAACAGCTGAGGATTCTTTGCAATAAGTTCCAGTAGATTTGCGAATGAAACAAAAAGAAACATAATTACATTTCTTTGCTAAAAATGTGTGGAAGCATTTGGGGATATCTTTTTGACAAATTAAGTCATTGTTAGATAATCCTGATTTTTTTTTAAACCTATTTCACTTAAGTAATGGTCATATAATAGCTCAATTTTTAACGTTCTCCATCTCATTGCAGCTAATAGCTATATTTCCATAGAAACACTACAAATCTGCTTTAGTTGGGCATTTACTAATGACCGTGTTTGAAATCACTTCCTAGATAACTATTAGGGAAAAAAAAAGAACAAAAAACCGCAAGCGAATATTAAATTCTGGAAAAATCTGTGTCTTCCGTCCTACAGATCTGGTATCACTTCCAAAATCACTTAAAGGCAAAACAAATACTAACATTTTTATCTGGAGGTAGCATCATTAAAGGTAGTCAGTCTGCCTATTCTCTGCTGGTTGCACCCAACACCCAAAGAAAGAGTTCCTACTTACTACAATATGAGCCCAACGCTGACTTCCCCCTGTAGCTCAAGCCAATCTGATTCAATGATGAGAATATTTCTCCTAATGGCCATGTGCAGTTTACACAATAGCCTTTTCTTTTGATCTGTAACTGAACAAGGAATGGGAAATGTATTCTGGAAATATTTAATTGTTCTTTGAGTTGCACAAACATCTGAATGAAGTGTGCGGTGCAGGACTTGAATGAATAATTTAAAGAACATTATATATAAGAATAATGCTCCCTTGTGCTTTCTACCAAACCTTCCTAAAAGCTTTGTGACAGCCCAGAAGAAATGCTGCGAGTAAGAGAGTAGTTGTTATTAACTGTATTTTGTAGTAAGGAAATTACTTCAGAAAGGTTAAACAAATTGCTGATGTTTGCGCTATGAATCAGTATCTGCTTTTAAGAACAGAGCACAGTTTGGTCCTGTGCTCAGTGTGGAGTTCTTAGCATTTGCCTTTCCTGCGCAGATGACAAACTCAGCTTAAAGTTACCAAGGTCATAATGGAAAATGCAGGAAAACTGACAGATTTGTCACTGAAAGTTTTGTTAAATCCCTATCTTTTTCGGGAAAAGAGAAGTATGATTTTCCCCACTTTTTTGTGTGTTCTTTGTGGCAAATCACTTTGACCTCCTTCCCTGTAGAAGCATTACAGAATTTGCATTATACTGCAGGCTCTGTGTCCAGCCTGTGCAGAAGACTGGAGGTACAAGATTCCCTTTATCCAGAGAGGGTGCATATAGTGGGGACAATATGTAACTCTATTTACTGCATGTGGTAAGGACAGAAAACGAGGGGAAGGGAGACAAGAAAGGAGAGACTTGCTTTCCTGAAAGGTTACATGTGCCCAAGTGTTTTCTAATGGAAGGGTATGGAAAATGGGAAAACTGGAATGACACAGCAACTTATCAGGTTTCAGTTAATGATGGTTAGGGGACAACACTACCAACTTGGATGACTCTCTGTAGCCTACAGAGCAAGAAGAGCCAAAGACTGCCAATACTTCAGGAAGCCCACTAGAAGACAAATAATAATGGTACATTAAAAGAACACAGGTCCTTGGGTGCAAGAAGGATCCAGCTTGAGATGCACATCCAGGCTGGACTTTGTGGCAGCTGGAGTAGTCAAACTCTCCAAGGAGGTTACTGCAGGATGATATTGCTTGAAATAAGATAGGTGAATAGAGGGAACCTCTGGTGATTTCAAAGTATTTTGTCTTTATCTTCTGGTGTTTGATTTTGACCGCCAAGTTTTTAAATGGCTTAGCTCTAATGGATTATGTTTATTTCATTAGTCACCTACAAAGAAGTCGTGTAGTATAATTTACCTGTTTAGATTAGTTAAGTACTCAGTGGAGGGAGACAGACTAACCAGGAGGGTGATTTAGCACTTTTAATGGAAAACCTCATTTAGGACAGGAAGAATTGTTGTCCAAAAGAACAGAGTGAGATGGGAGTAAGTAAGAGCCTGAAAATCTAAGGTGCATTCAGAGAAACTTGAAAGTAGGTGGAAAAGGAGCTAATCTCAATTCTACAGCTGTGAGTCATAGGCTATGGGTATACAAGCAAGGAATTTGGTGCCAGAGGAGTGGATCAGTATATAGAAACAACTAATGCTGAGGCTCCTGCTTCTACAGTATAAGCTTTCTTGGCATTTTACATTGAATATGTTTAATCTGATCCTCTAGAGCAAAGGACCCATATGAAGTGTATTTCTGAAGCTGTTTGAACCTTTCTACTCCAGCTGGCTTTGGAGCATATTTGATGTGTATCCAAGACAGAGCTTTCAGTTTTGTTTTCTTTGAAAGAACTGTTCATATGAACCAAAACTGCTCTGTGACCTGACCCAGCTGGACTAAGTGGAGATCATGGTAAAATTTTCTCCACAACCATTGCTTCAAACCACAATATCCAGGTAAACACTTGAAATGTTGAGTGTTCCATTAGGCTATTTGTTTATATTCCATATTTATATTATATTTATATTATATTTATATTATTGGGTAATTTCAATTTTATAATCCCTGTTAAACTGGGGTAATAATGCTTCTCACTTTTCACCATCCTGCTAAACTCCAGTATGGTTTTTTTCATTGTGAAGTTATTGTAGAAGTACTTACCTGCATGAAGCGGCCCTCTGAAGTTCCCAGATTAGCAATGGTAAGGTTCCCTTTGGTGAAGACAGATATTGAAGTCAACAGGACACTGTTGAACTGCCCCATGAACAAGTCAACCCTCTGCAGAGGAGTCGTAACTTCTAAGCGATATTCATCATCTTGTGCTCTGCAGTATGAAGCATTTCTTGAAAAAGCCTGTTTGAAAATGAAGTACAGATGAGTACTGTCTTTACGAGGAGTAACATATCTTTGTCAGAAAGAAGTCATTTAGCATAAATGCATTTGACCAAAAGGATTTAAAAATGTTTCAAACTTAACTGCTTCATTAGTTACGATGTTCCACTAAGAAGGCAACAACTTCTTAATGTTATGGGAATATTTCTTTTAACTTTTTTTAACATGTCTGCTGAAATAAAACATCAGATCTTTATTTAGCTAAACAATATGAGTACAAGCACGTATAGTAAGGTATCCTTTCTCTTAGTGATTTCCTTAATGCTGCTTGTCCAAAAGTCTCAGAATTTTTGTACTGCAGAGTCTGCCCAGTGACACACTTGCTTCTGCAACAGTTACCTAGAAAAAGATTCTCGAAAAACAATGCAACTTTTTGCATTAAAATAACAATTTCCTATATTCTTCTCCTTCTATTCTATGTTCACCACCATTTTCAGAGATAAGACTTTAAAGTGGAGAAAAAGACAGAGAAAGGAAAGGGAGATAAATCAGGAAAAAAGATGTTTCTGATCGTATGTTTAAATGAAACTATGGTAAAGCCAGATTTTTTTAATTACTCAGACTGTTATATTGATCGTCTATAGTTCATGCACTATTTCATCCGATCTCTATGTGTCTTGAGTGTACTATAATAGCTGCTGCATTTGGATGATTTTCTCTTTCATTTTGGGAATAGAGATTACATGGTTTTAATTTGCATTGGAAAAATTCTTGAACAATACACTTGATCTCTCAAGAAGAATATAACCTCCTGACAGTCCAATAGTAATCTATTAACTGATGATTTCATTACTATTGATACTACATCATCTGTTTTGGTGAGATCATACAGATAATAATCAGGAACCCCCCAAAGGATTTCTAACCAGTTTAAATTTGGAAGGCATCTAGCATGTTTCCACTGTGACGTACTTTATGAATAAACATCTAGGAGGTTTATAAAGGATCTTATGGTGGTTCCCTCTGATCAGATCAATAGTGAGCTTCATTTTTCCTTTTTTTTTTAATTGATTTGGTTTTTGTCACAAACATGTTTTAAAAAATCTATTAAAAATGAATGAAACCTTTCCAAGACAGTCAAGAGTCCACTATATTCAACAGATTTGCATCATCCCCTTAAAGAGCATGTTGGAGTAAAATTTTTTGTAGATTCAGATGTCTTTCCCTCAAAGTACTATAAGAAAGCAAGCAATGAACAAAGAATTTCTTGCTGGAATAAAACGCAGCATTGAAAATGCTACCAAAAAATGTTCAACCTAATAGCTAAGTCCTTTGCTGTTGAATTGTGATGTTTCTGAACTGAGCACAGCAACAGCCCTGGTGGGTGAAGTTTTCTAGAATCCCTGGGTGTTGCAGTCAGGGCTGGTGCCAGCTATTCTTGAAGGTGCCCTGCCAATTTACTGTATCCTTTAGGCAAAAACTTCCATAAGACCACATGAGCAATTGAAATCTCAGTGCAGTGTCTTAATGATACAGAAAGAAGGCTTCTAAAGTAGATCTGGTACAGCAGTGACTTAACAGTTGCGCTATCCACAGACTAAAAGGTTTGCTGTATTAGTCTTGTTATTAACTGTTAATATATGCTGTGTTTTGTTCAGCAGAAACTGAACTAATACTTTGAACTAGGAATACTGAACACACTTTAAGTGGTTTTTAACTCAGGATTTGTCTGGGTTAAATCATCCGTGGGCAAATTTAGCTTTTCTTTGTTTTCGCCACCAAACAAGCTAAAAGCTGTATTCTTTTGCACTTATATCCTATCCAGCCTAAAAGTATTTCTGAAACATCTGTGCAAAGATCACTTATACAATGAGTATGAATAGTTCAAGTGCAGAAAGATGTACAGTTTTCATGCTTTTTTGAAATAAGGCAGATTTCTGATTCTACACTTCCCAGCTTGGGATCTCTGTTCTTTCCTGTAACTCCTTCTTCCATAAGCAAATGAATTTTGGGAGAGAGGTTCATGTGTTAAGCTTAAAGTACCTCCTCCTACACAGTCATTTCAGCACAGTTCAAACATCCTAACATGCTGCCTCATGAAACCCTATTCGAGCTCTTTGAAAAAAGTGGTTAGATTTTCCTGCTTGCCCTGACACCATTCCTACCTTCTTCAAAGTCAGCTCAGCCACAAAGTCAGCTCAGCCTTCCTCAGAGATGCCATAATTTTGGTACCAGCTCAAGAACCTGTAGATCGTTACACATATGGTTCTTACAAAACCCAGTGCTTCATGGATTAACCATAATGTATGGTTAGTTGTTCAAGAAACAGGAAGGCTTTGATCTTTGAGTAGCAATGCAGAGATTAAAAGGCTACTTAGAAAACGAAAGGAAGATTGATAACAGGGAAAACTTCGGCAAAGAAGCTGCTTTAAATTAACACTTTTAAGCCCGATTCTCTCCCCTCCTTCCTCCCTCCCTCCCTCCCTCCCTCTCAGTATACACATAACTATCCATTTGGCTGTCAATGTGGAAAAATAACTGATGTCAGATGATGCACCCTGGATACTATGCCAAGTTCCAGTGAGAAATCACACAGCTATTGAAATGGACGGTTAGAGCATGGGTAAGTGCTTGGGTTCAGTGATATTGCCTCTCTTGTAGGACAAGAGGTGCCAATTGTGCGTGTGATTCATATGAGAGCTTTGTGAAGCTGGCGCAGGTGTGCCACTGGAATGCAATGAGGCGTGAGCCCTGCCTTACAGCTGTGTCCAGAAGGGTAGGAGATAACGAACACTATCTTATTTGTTCATAGGGGAAGTTGTGGTGTTTCAGAATTTACCCTTGATTTGGTCCACAGAAGATGGATGTGCCAAAAAAGTCTCTAGACATTGTTGAGTTGAGCTATCAGGAACTGTTACAGTTTTGCAATTAACTGGTGATTTGTATCTCATATTCAGTGAGCACAAAAATACAGTATTTCAGACAAAGTTGCACATTTGAAGCCAAAGATGCAAAGTGGAGAGGAATTCTTACAGATACCAATGAAAATTTCAGAAAAATACCCAGTTAAGTCAGTGTCAGAAAAATGATTCCAAAGTCTAGTTTCTACTCTGAATATTATACTAAGGGGGGAAAACCCCCAAAATTTTATCCAAAGATGTTTTTGTGAGCTTTTCTATTATTTGCAGTGACTGCAAATTGGAGAAACACTCCTCCAGGCTCATCCTTCTACGAGCTGACCAAACTCTGCTCCTCTTAGTTCAGTGCTCAGTTAGAAAGTGTTATTATAAGTAAAGTCTTGATGTTATGATTCATGTCTTGAATAAACCGGAAATCAACGACTTAATCACTGCAGAAGCTTTCATACTGTCTTGTGAGCCATTTGTAGGACATCATTAAAAACAAAATTTAATTTCACAAATTGGAGAAATGGTCTGAAAGTAACTAGGTGATATTTCCTAGTGTCAATCGTAAAATACAACAGTTATGAAGAGGCATTCAAGTGAAAGTAGTAATATGCATTAGTCTTATTCCCTGATGGTTTGTTTATATGACTTTTAAGTTGTTGGCTGTCAGGAATCCAAATCATAAGTATCAACTTTTGTTTTATGCTATTCTTGGAGTCTCCCTCAAGAGAAGTGGGCACTGACAAGTGCTAACAGTACTTTAGGTTGGAAAAGACCCTTAAGATAATCTCTACAGCATAACATGGAGTAGGGGGAAATGAGCTACTGATAAATGAGCTGGATCTAGATATCCGCAAATGGCAAAAATCCTTTTCCAAAGGAACTGCTGTAGAGTGAATGAATAGATGATGCTACATAAAGTGGTTCCCAAGACAATTAGTACCTGAGAGAGTGAATAAGTTACTTATCCCTTCTGTTGTGGAAGCTGGTGAATTAAGATGAATAATAAAACTACAGGTTTCAGGATTGGGTCCTGTTGGAATCAAACACATAATGGTGAAGAATTTACAGGTACAGCAGACTCTGAACAGCAAGAGTAACCATGAGGAACACAGAAGAATCTTATCAGGTTTTCCTCTCTAAATATTCTTGTGTATTTTTAGCCAACACAGTTTTGCTGTTCTGTAACACACTTGAATTTTCTGGGTAGTTTGCAGTATTTTTCTTCAGGTGAGAAGTACATGTGATCACTGCTTCTCTACATGAGAAATACAAGAATGGCATTCTGGCCCCAGTAATTCTGTAAAGCCAGATTGTTGTCTGAGGATGGGAGTGACTTCATCATCATCAGGGTAATTATGATTCTTGTGATCCCAGGGAAGGAAAAACCAAGTAATAGTAAATGGTTCAATTTTGCCATTTGGAAACCAATTCATATGGTAAACAATTCCCATAGAAGAAGACCCACCATGCTTCTGATTTCTTCTTGACCAGTGAACAACACCTTGAGGGTGTGTAGGTGCTGTGAACTCAGTGAATACATGTGGGACAGGGGACTGGGTTTTCTGTTTCTAAGAACTTGTGCTGAGGCATTGAAGCTTTACTCTGAAAGTTAGAAGAGTTGTTTCCTCTTTTTGTTTTAAACAAAGAATTGTTTCCCTCTTCTTCCTTCCTCTTCTTCCCAATAATCCTCATTTATTTGAAAGCAATTTGAAGATTTTTTTTATAAAATACAGAGAAAGTAAATCCCTTACTGAGAATATTTTTTTTTAAAGAACTCCATTGATGTAAAATTTTACATAGTATCATTCCACTAACTCTTAATACTGGTTGCTCTGATCTACTTCACTTCTAAAATGAGATGGAGGAAGGAAGTTACTGTACTGATGCTTCACTTAAGGTAATAGGTAAAAAACATCCATGTTAAATGCAATTAGTTAATACAAATTAAGATGATTTCATGTTCTTTTGTCAAGATCATTCAAAGAGTTATTTGCTTTTGTCATTGAACAGTACTGCATTAGTTCTCATAATCTGGTTAGTGCATTAGCACTAAGTAAATCCTATTGATTCAGCAGATAAAATGGACCTAAGTAATCTTTGTATTTTGCTGATTTCCCTTATATTAATTTAGCTTTTAATCAGCATACACATTATCAAAGGAGAGGTGTTGACTAATTACACATTTTTAAGAAATAAAGTAATGCATTGGAGGTGTTGTGCTAATGGAAGCAGTTTTGTTGTACACTTATAGTGTATATCAGGTGCATTTTTCATAGAGGTCCTTGTTTACATGGAAGCTGTGGTGAAATAGAAAAGCTGTTATCCAAAGATAATGCTGAGTGTGGAGGCTCTTATTCCAACACAGCATTGCACAACAACTGCATGTCTAGCCAAAACAGTGATGCAAGATGTGTGTGGGACAGAAAGAAGTCCAGAAACTAGGAGAATATCATGCAATTTGCTCTAATTTCCACGGGCTTTGTATAAAAGCAGGGCAATATCTGCCTTAAGAAAATGAAGCTCTCACTATCACTTCCTACAAGATCATTCCTCTGGTATTTCTTTTTCATACACCCTGTAGGCAGTGCAAGTAATATTTTCATATGACCTACACTTGCTTTCTGAAACATTTATGCCATGGATCTTCTCCCTCAGCATTTTTTTTTTTTAATTTACTGTGGGATTTATTCTGGTTTTACTTGCGTGTTTGGGAATAAGGAATAATTCCACTCTGATGCAAAAGCTGTCTGAGATCAGAAACCCACATGCCACCTAGAAAGTTTAAGTAACACAAATCTCTCCTGGATAATAATTGCCTACTGTTGCTTTAGTGAGCAATAATGATGGCCAGATGTGGTCCTGACTCAGAATAAGTAGAGTAAGTAGGGAAACTGCTGAGGTAAGGTGGGTGCTGAGCAAGCTGAAAGGAAGATGTCTGCTTTGTCAGGACTTAATTGTCTCTCCATTGTTTGGCAGCAGAACCCAAGGAAAATTCCTTGCTTACTTTCATGTGTCAACCACCTACCAAAGCCAGGTGGGATGAATCCAGGACTTCAATCTGCATGCAGTGCACTGCAGAATAAACTTCTCTTTCTTTGGAACATGAAATTGTGCATAAAGAAACCCAATCAGATCTTTCAGAAAGGGCTGACACTGTCTCATTGCAAAATAGCCATCAGCAGACTAGATGGGAACTTAATCTGGGGCAAAGGAGTCATAGAATTTGGTCTGAACCCAGGAAAAGCAGCTTAATCTAAATAATATACATCTCTAGGAAGTGTCCTTAATGTTACATACCTACTAGTATACATTTTGGACATCTCTCTTGTGTGACTGTAAAAGTTTTCAAATTTGCAAGGTTACATAGGATAAGAAAATTATTCTTTGTCCAGTTCTAGTCTTTAGATTTATTTAAGGACCTTCAGAAACTAAGAAATAAAAACCACATGACCAGACATCCATTTTAACAAAATAAAAATTACTTTCTGCATGAAATGATTTCTGTGCAATTCCAGAGAAAAGCAGCAGAGTCACTTTCCCACACTAATAACCAATAGGGAACCCTGCCTTCAGTGGAAGAATTCGATTAAAAAGTCTGGAAATGGAACATTATTAGTAACTCTGGCTGATTAAGCTGTGCCCTTTGCAGAAAATGGTAGTTTAATGGATACCACTTTTTCACAGAGAAATCCATCTTTCATCAAGAAGATGATAAAACATCAAGCAGCAACACTTTTAGGTTAACAGACAGATCCCTAATAGGACATCAGGAGAAGGAAACC
Source organism: Pachyramphus minor (assembly GCA_013397135.1). NCBI lineage: Eukaryota > Metazoa > Chordata > Aves > Passeriformes > Tyrannidae > Pachyramphus > Pachyramphus minor. Next base: position 162,613 of record VYXB01001749.1, on the reverse strand, counting down.
TGTAGTTTTTGCAGCACTTGGGAATTAACAGGTTGGCCTCCAAACTCAATAGCTCCTGGGACTTGGAAGAGTAAAGGTATCTACCACTAGGGGTGGTTGGGGTACTTTCGCCGATTTGCCGTTTTTCTTGCCTTGTCTTTTTCTCAAGCACTCCCATGTGATGGTGCCCTTGTGGCCAGTCCTAGGGACAGAACAGCCCTTATCTCTGTAGTTCAGTGTTTACTGAATCTGGTCCAGCCTGAGATAGCTTTACCCATACCCATGCTCTCACCATACCCCTACACACTCACACCCGTTCCTCTACCCATGCCTGTCTGACATGTAGTGTAACTGGAGTCCAGACCCTTCCTGCAGTCACTTATGCGATGCTACTTGCCCCAGTCAGGTCTTCCACAGCCAGGTGGGTAGGCGGCCACAGACCCAGCAGTGGAGGGGAGCTGGCTGGTGAGCACACCCTGCCTTGCACTCCACTGGTACAGGCACAGTGGAGACCCTCGGGGTACTGCCAGGACTTTTGGCAGACAGACAGTGAGTGCACAACAGGAATGCAGATGCAGCTTATGACCTCATTACCAGGGTTTCAGCATGTTTTACGGGGTGTCAGTTCACACTGTCCCTCCTCATTTATTCTTCTGAGATGTCAGAACCCCTTAGAAGAGCTTGCATATGGATGGCAACAGATTTTGTGCCCAGGCAGAGTGCTGTATGCCATCTGATACAGTATTTCCACAGGAATAAATGACTGAATCAATATGATGGATTCTGGTGCCTGACTTTTAGGGAAAATAGTCAGTGACATTCTACTCACAATACAAAAACATCTCCATGCCATGAGATTATCTAAATAAGCCACATCAAGCCTTTCTAATCAGAGATGTGATGCTATTTTTAAACCTGCCAAAAACTTTAAGCCAAATGGTGTGGGATATTACAGTTACAGGGCCTCAGAAGAGTTATTTGTCTCTATTTTATTAAATATTCCTAGACACAACCATAGGATGACAGATCAATAAGTGCCTTTGCGGTTTCCTGATAGAAGGCAGCAATTATTTTTTTCCATTACAATATAAGCATAACCTAATTATACTTATCTATCATGTGTGTAATGGTAATAAAGAAGCATCACCATGTGTTTATTTTACTGTCACTTTATCTTTTGTTTTGGTGATATTCTGTTTTCCTTTCACATTCCTCCAGCTGTTTATGCCTTTCTTTTAACAGGAGTTGTGACCTGTTTGTCTTGCTTTATGACACTTACTGGGAACATGGTGGCAAAAGCCTGTCTGTTGTTTCTCTTTTCCTGTAAGGTTTAAGTATTTTAGGCTTTCACCTGAACTTACCTACAGAAGAAACAAAGCCATAGGATCTCTACAGAGCTGAATTTGGATTTCATTTTTAGAGGTGCTTTCCCATGTAAGTCAATAATGATTGAAGTCAAGTATCAGAAGACAATTTCGCTTAAAATTGTTTGGCATATAAAAGATGCAGAAAGGCCAAACAAAGCCTATAAGATCATGATTTAACTAATGACAACTGAAATGTATAGTTGAGATTGTCAAGCCGAAAATCAACCCATCTTCCTCACTTGAAAAATCACATTTACTCCATGATAAAGGCACACGCTACTGGACTGTGTCTGCAAACGAAGTAAGCAGCATTTGTCTCCTCATCTAAACACACCTCTGCTCTGAGGAGTACCCCACTGGGGCTGACAGTGACTAACTGTGACCAAAGTAATTCTGCTTAAAGACTACATCCAGTTTTCTCCTTGTTGTGGGTGAGGAGATTCCTGAACAGTGATTCAAAACCCTCCAAAGCAGCTACCTCTCAGATCTCTTTGTCCTGACTCAAGCAATAAACTTTCTTTACTATAATTCCCTATTTTTCTTTTAATTCAATGCCAATTCTGTTTCCATCTTGCTGTCATTTAAGTGTCAGACAGCTCTTCATGGAAGGAAATTATTAGGCTGGTCACAGCTCTGCTGAAGTACATCTGACATCAATCAGATGCTTCGTCAGATTCACTTTCCCTAACCCTAACTTCAGTGAGTCCAGGTTTTGGCTTCATATGTATTGCACTTCAATACAACTGAAAATGTTTTATTTTGATTTTATGAAATTTTCCGTGAGCACGGCAGTAAGTGAAGCACAGGTTGTGCCTAGATTTATATCTTGTGGTTGGTTGACTTTGCTGTCCAACTAAGCTCTGATGGAGACTTTTCTCATGGGTGAGCAATACCTTCCTTAGTCCTGCAAGTCCTTCTGATGTTTATAAAGGGGCTCCTTAAACTTCACTAGTTTCCACAGCCTGAGCATACATTGGATCTGTCTCTGGATTCACACTTGAATTCACATCTTTACGATTTTTAATTGCTAAGACTGTTAGGATAACTAAGAGCAAGACAGGCCTACAGTAGCACAACAACATAAAATTAATCCCTTTAGAAAACAAGGCTAAAACCTATCTAATTTATCAACCACATCAAGATGAGCTCTTTTTTTTTTTTTTTCTTTAAATATAAGAAAGACAAGTTGATAAAGTGTTTTGGGTGTATTATTTAGGTTTATTTTGGACTAATTCTACCTTTAGAAGCCTCAGATTAAAAAGTCCTGAGGGACAGCCACTTAAAAAGATAGACTACATAAAGTCCAACAAAATTATGTACAATTGTCTTGTGGGACTTTTTTTGATAACATGAAATGGCCTTCATCAATCAGACTCTAACTGTAAATTATCAGAGAGCACTTCCTTGCAAATGGTGCTAAAGGCTCATTTTTCTTTTTAATGTTGCAGTTAGTGGTATACCATATTCACTGCTGGACTGTTTTCACTGTCCTATGACTTAATCTCACAGTGGTCAGTGCCTTTCACTTGCATCAGTGGTCTGTGGTTATTCTTTCAACATCAAAGAGAAGGGTCATCTTGGCTACATTACAAAAAGCAAGTTTTGAATTTTGCCAAAATAAACTATGACAAACCCTCACAGATAATAAAAGCTTTCTTTTAAGTTGAAGGTGACTTACAAAAAGGAGAAAAATGGTTTATGGCCTGATCTACGTTTCCTCAATGTACAAAGAAGGGTCTAAGAAGAGTTGAGGGGTTTGAGACTTTTTTTTATTATTATTTAACCTCCAGCAAGATCATGGAAGATCAGATTTGACATTCCTGAGACAAGCGTAAGAAATGATGTGCTTTCCTTCTGCCTGCTCCTTCCTTCCTTCACATTCCAACCCTGCAGGTCTATTTTACACACTAGAGAAAAACAGGAGTATAAAGGATGCTTGGCAAATTCTTGCCAATCTTTTTGGCCAGCTGACCTGAAAAACCTCACAGGATACTTTTTATTGGATCCTTAATGAGTCCTCTGGAATAAAGGAAAGGAAATGGAATGGCAAAGCTTGACAGACTTGATATTTCTGTGTTAAGTAAACAATCAGTAAAAATTTCTGACTGCCTTTATGCCATTTAAAAGAACCACAAGAAATCACAGAAACATTTTTTCCCTTTATCAATTTAATGTAGCAGAAATCAGAGCTCTGATGACATTTCTTGAAAACAGGCAACTATAATAAACATGTCAGCAGTATAAGACATTCAGTTTTGATATGCAAAGCAGCGGCAGACTCTGGAAAAGCTTTTGAAACACGAAAGTACTTCCCAGCATGTGAAAAGTGGCGAATTATTCTGTCAATATTTTAATGATATACTTCTCTATGAAAAGATCACCTTATGAAATGGATGTATAGGCAAGTACAGAATGAGATAAGCTAAAGGCCACTAGCTTTAAAGACAGTAATTCACAAATCATATACCCTGTGAATATAGAAAAAAGTACTTTCAGAGAAGAACAACGTTCCTTGTTATAAATGAACTGAAATATGAAAGAAAAAGGGATATTAATACCTGAAATGAAAAATTAGGACAGCAATAACACGGTGAAGAAACATAAGAAGTTACCATGCTGAATGGTTGCTAACTTGTTTTTAGTTCCTGGAAATTGCCTGTTCCCTCCCAAAAAAGGTAATAAAATGTTATGTCTAATGGAGTTGCTGTTTCAGCATCTGCTGGCAGTGCCAACATCTGCCTGGAGTCTGCCACAAGCAGATGTCTCCCAAATGCCAAGGCTGTTGTCGTTATGCTCAGACTGGGTCAGACCCCTCCTCTGAGCACATTCCTGCTACCGGTGAGAAGCCACAGCATCTCCCCAGACTGCCCTGCCTCACCCCTGGCAGTGAGTAGCAGCCCTTCTCTTTGATGAAAGAGACTCCTACCTCCAACCAAGGCATGTGTCTGCACCGCATTCCTGTGCTGGGCAGCCGTGCTGAGGAGGACTCTGATGGCACTTGGGATGAAGAAGGCCTGTGGCTCCCACCCTCACTCTGAGCTATCCCACCAATGGGACATGACAGATCCCATCCATCTCCAAATGCAGGTGGAGCCATTGTTCTGTCCTGACACAGGCCTTATCTTGGCTGAGCAGAGCCCCACCACAGAGACTCTGGCCCTGCCCTCTGGTAGAGGACATCCTGCCACCTCTGAGCTCCAAATTTCTTGTATTTGAGAAAAGAAAGTTCCCCACAGAGGATATTTAAGGGCATGCTGTATAAGCACTGATTTAAAGTTCTAATGTTTCATACCCCAAAGTAATTGTTAAAAGTATCTGATTCCCAGATTCTGTATTTCTCTTACAAGACCTGAAACCAGCACAAACACTGGCCAAGAAGGGAAAGGGATAATTTCTATGCTTCCTCTGCTCACAGTATTTCAGATGTTTGGAGAGGAGCAATCACACAAACTCAGTGTACAGAAAGGCAACCCTCCCACCCGAGACCACCTGTACCCTCATTCAGATACACTTCTCACAGACACCTCTTTCATAAAGAAAAAATGATGCCAGTAGGACTGTTTCTGTCCCAAGCATGAGTAACCAGATTACAATCTGGCTCTTCATAGCATGTTCCAAATGATCTCTTTCATTTTTTTCTGAGGAGGGCAGTGATTCAGCATTAACATAGTTTTAAATACGAGTGATGTTCTCAGGGACTCCTCAGTGCACATGGATATGAATGTTTACGAATACCTTTTTCAAATGTGAAAAGAAAGAACCACCTAAATGTTCCATTTATCTGCATCACAGTTTCTTAAGAAAAACTTCACAAATCGAAAAAAAGAAAAAAATGATTTTTTTCCCCCAGTCCCACTACTACATTTTTTGCACCATAAAGACCTCAGTGATTTTCACACCCAATTTACCGGAACTAATCCTTATAGAGATGAATCATCAGCAATGCTAAGTAACCTGAAATGATCAGGGACTTATATTTTGTAACTGAAACTGAAAGGACCACTACCTTGGCAATGGAGTAGGCCAAGAGAGAACAGAAGTCCCAAAATATAACAAATCAATTATCACTTACCCTGTTCAAGCAGTATTTGCTCTCCTTCTCGTAGAAGTGCTGGAGACATTTCATATTCTGCTTGTCAACAATCTTGTTGAAGAACTCATTGATGGTTCGCACAGAGACAGCGCAGACAGCAGATCTCTTGGTTGGTTCAGAAGAGTCTGGTTTGCTTTGTGCAAAAACACCATAGAGAATATCATCGTTCAACCCAAGGCCCATTTCATGGGCTAAAGCCGCACCAGGCTTGCTTACATAGGCAGCTTGCAAAATGTTGAATACCTCCTTTCGGATGGACCTCTTTTTTCGCTTTTCAGTAAAAATGCACTCAAGAGGCATTTCCATGTAAGAACGCATCTCTGAGTCTAAAGTGCAGAAGCGTATAATTCTAGTGTGAAAAGCTTGTGAGTCAAGAGTTTCTCTCTGTACAGTCAGAAAATATACAAAGTGATCATTTTCAAAGGCATGGACGTACCTAATGGGATACGAGTCACGGAACTGAGGAAGGATATCTATATAAGACTGATCTGTGAGAAATTCAAAACCATCCTGTGTTTCTTTTAACCTTCTAACTGATATAGAATGCAACACATGGGGAGGTTGAAATGTAGATGTCACAGTATTTCCAACAAAGAAGTTGACAAACCTGTCCTTTTCGGTCACCAAAACTTTGGTTCCTAAAGTGCTTACAACACAGTCAGGACAATTATCTGCTTCTCCATCCACCCGGGGTGAGTACATGCAGTGCACCTCGCTTTCAATGTCAGCAGGGTTGTCAGGGTGAATGATGTGACGGTGGCAGATGCCTCCGGACACACTACCACAGCTGATGAGCTGATCATCATAATAAGTTTCTAAAAGCAGGGCCATGTTAACATTATCCTTCCATACGCTGTTAGATAAATTGGCTTTATCTCTGCAGTCTTCACATGGCACACAGTCAGGGTTCTCCAAAACAGGCCCAGTCTTGTACACAGAAATGTTCTGGAGAGTTTCATTTAGAACATAAATCTTGTTGACTGCTCCAATATAAACGTGATGCTTGTACAAAACTACATTCTGAATTGGTGTTTCTGCGACGAAGTTAGGAAGATCATATTTTACACTGAAATTCATCTCTGATTTTTTAGCTGCTTCTTTGCATTGTCCATGGCTCCTCTGTAGCAAGGTAAACAGGAATACAATAAACCCAGAAGGATATGCAGTAAAGGGCTTCATTGTCAGAGATTTAATCTGTCAAAATATATTTAAAGGAAATAGTGTTATATTTCATATACTAAAACATCAGTTTATTAATCAACAGATATCTGTTTCTAGGCTGCATGTAGTAGCTGACATATGTCAGTTTAAGAAGTGTCATAATCTTGCTTAGTGTCATAAGAGTTGTGCTAGAAACTGCTACAATTATTGTTCTTCATGGGTACCCATTTCACTGCTCTCATAACAATTCACAGAAAGGTTTTCTTATGATGAATTTCTCAAGACCCCTTGGCATGTTGTAGAGCAGCAAAAGAGAGATGACTACTTCCACACTGGCATTAAATCAGCTGTCTGATACGGTTTAAAACGGAATGGTGGACACATAGCTAAAAGCAAAGTTGCCCAGGACACTCAGGACACAACTGCACACAAAGCAATTGGAGCCCTTCAGTGTGTGGATATAAGATATTTGTCAAGTTCTCAAGGGACTGAGCTGAGAAAGTTAGCACAAAAGTAAGAAATAGAAAAGACACGAAATAGTGTGAAGATATCAGCTGGAGTGAAGGTCTGTTGACATTTTTGATTAACCAAGAAAGACACTTCTCTCCATCAGACCAAAGGAAGAAACTCCTCTCTCTGTCTCTCTCCTTCCTGCTCCCCAAATCCCTGTCTTTCATAAAGGCCCAGTTTGGAAAAAAGAATGTTTTTTTTCAGCCAGCTCTACTTCTTGGAATACTCATTCTCCCTAGTGTTGACAAGGCTTTGTAATGTATTATTAGAATATTTTATGCATCATGTGGTGCCTGGCATGTGCTAGCTTTATTTTAGGCCCTGTACCACAGCAGTAAGTCACTCTGGTGAACCTTTACAAGATACAGCCGATCAGTGTGTTGCAAACAAAGGGCTATCAAGTGACCTACGGCCATCAACTGATGAAATCAAACAACCTATCGCTTCTCTTTCTTTTTTTACATCTCCATACAATTGTTTGATGTGGCTTGAAAAACCAAAGGCAGATGACTAGTGTGATATTTCACCCTCTCAAAAGATCAATTAAATGAACTGTGGTTATGAGCGTTTCAGCGCAGTATCTACACTATGTCCTGTCACACCAGACATTTTCTGTTAACGTCATGACACAGTTGTTAAACCAAATTTAGCTTCTTCGAGGAGAAAACAATTATGCATTCTAACAGCAATATGATCACATACTTTGGGAAAATCCTTGTAGTTTGACTACAGTTAGGCAATTGTTGCTAATCAAGAAATGCATGTGACCACTGAGAAAACTGAAAATAGACGACCTTGAAAATTACAAATTAATAATAGGAATCTATACCGACTTATTATTTCATTAGGACTTGAAGCAAAATGAAAAGATGACTATAGACCAGAGCTGTTTCAGCTGTTTATAAAGTCAATGTTTTCACCAGATTGCGTAAAACAATTCATCAATAATTCTCCTGCATTTCTTGTGACACTTGATTTCAGCATCCACTGAATTCTTTCTGCAGTTTACCTCCTTAATTACACAAAGTAATAGGCTTTAGGAAAAAAAATTGGTCTTCTTCACTGTTAACTGATAAGAATTATGATTGAGAGTTGGGGATAAAAAATCAGAAACACAGGCTATTTGCAAGAATTAGCCGGTAAGAACGACTCACACTTTTAGTATTGAGAATAAAGATCTCCTTTCAAATCAGTAACATTTTTCTGGTACTAATTAGTGATAACAGAATCCTGGAAACAAATCTAGCATGGATTAACAATAAAAAAAAAAAAGAAAAGAAAGAAAAGCTGGTGTATTGCTATAACTAGAAATAGTCCCAGTACAGAGTACTGACTTGTACAGTGTATAGGGCAGGAAACAATTTTCTCATTCCCTGTAAAACCTTGCTATTATGGAATTTCTCCTGCTCTGTGCTGGGATGCAACCAAGAGCTTTCAAAGTTTGTGTGAAACATCCAGAAGTCACCCCCAATCCAAGAACAACTGTGTTCCTGTCCTGCCTGGCCAGTGCCAAGTGAAGGTCCCAGCACTGAGAGGAGTGTGAGCATGGTCTGTCTGCCTCTTTTCAACCAGCACTTCCACTCAAGAAACTGCTAAAAGTGATACGTTCCTGCAGATTCACTTCTGATAAGTCAACATGTTCTGACAAATACTAAATTAAGCAGAAAATTCCAAAAGTGCTCTATTTCTGACACAACACAGAGGCAGGTATACTGTTGATTGCAACAAGTTTAAACTGACATAACAGAGGGGGCCCTGCAGTGGAGAGAGAAAACAAGGGTGGGACAAGAGTTAGATGAGGCTGACTGACCACCAACACAAGAAAAAAGATGTAAGTCTATTTGACAGTATATTCTGTCTATTTCTTGCAGTATATTCTGTGCTATGCTCTTTTTTAATGTTCTGAAATAGATTTCCCAACCCACTAAGACCCTCAGTTTTCAGTTTACAATCCTCCCCATTCTTTCAGTATCTGAAAAAGAGGATCCATACTTGTCCAACAGTACCAGTGTGCACTGCAGAGGTATTTAGAGCCATAAATACTCTCTGACTTCTTCTTTCCCTCAAACCATGTCTTGGGATGTGAGGCCAGTATCCTTAGATAGTCTACTCTGCCTAAACTTGGCGAAACATCACTGGTTTCAATCTGTGCTCTGGAGATCAAAAATTCTTCCTTAGACTCCTTTAGCAAGCGAAATAGTAATCGAAAACTTAACAATAAGAGCAAGGGTGGGATTCACTGTAATGTAAAGGATGCCAGAAATAACAGGTAGTGTATTTTACCACTACAGAAAGGAAAATATGAGCAATAAATGAAAAACAAATCATCTTTGCTCTCATATTTGAGCCTCATCACGGTGCTTTCCTGTACATGCTTTTGAGGTGTTTCAAGACCCTCTCAGGCAGAAATCTGACGATTCCCACATATGGGAAGCTCAGGTTCAGATTTATGGGCAACTCTAGGGAAAATGTTCCCCACAGTGCATATCACCAGCATACTGTGAATCTTTCCTCAAGGTACCTGAAATCAGAAGGAATATGCTCTACTCTGAAACATTTAAAGCTTAGGGAGAACATAGGAGTTATGTGAAGAGTACAATGTATTTCACAGTCCTCACATCATATAAACTCTGCTGCTCCTTACTGAGACTCCCATGATGTTTGGTGCCTCTTTTCATCTGCATTTGACCCAGGGTCTTTCTCTATTCCAACACTGCAACCTCTAGCACAGAGTTACTCTTTTGTAACCTCCAGACCAGGTCACTACAAACACGCTTCACTTGAATACACCCTGAAGAAACAGGGAAATTTAGGAGAATTAAAACTTCAGTTTTACCTCTCTTCAAAGGTCCAACAGTCCCAGTTCTCCTTAGCACACACTCAAATGTAATTTCAGCTAAACTTAAACACTAAAAGACTTTTGCTGAATTGAAAGCAAAATACTTGGGCTATAGATACACCTTTTGAGCACAGATCAAAGAACTAGCTGCTGTCTGGCACTTATAGAAGGAAAACAAGTAATCCCTTTGTTTCTCTACTTGGCTTGAATGAGGGATGCTGTTCAATCTTTTGTGACCTTCCCATGACTTGTGTGTCAGTGTGTCTTTCATGTGTCTACAGAAGACCTGTAAGCTTTAGCCTGTAGTAACTATCAGCAAGCAATAGCTGTGGATGGATTATTCCTTTGTAAGAAGGATGGATTATATCCTTTTGTAAGAGATATTTTCAAAGCCAGTGTCATGATGTGCTCATTTTTCCATCTCTCAGCAGACAGTAGCCAGTATAACTGATGAGAAAATGGATTTTGGTTAACCATTGCAAGTGGCGGGTAATGATGTGTCATACTAGTGGGACTGGTAACCTCAAGTGCTATGGCTGGTGTTTCCCCTCAGGCTTGGTCTTGAGTGTTTGTGTACCATTAACAGTTTCCCACTGGCAATTTTCCCCTAACTGTGGCCTGGGTGATAATCTCTAAATATTGAACATCATGGCTCTCCTTCACACTGTCTGCCACTGTATTGACAAGTCAGGCCTGGCCTTACTGTGGAATAATGTTCAAGCTGTCATATGCAAGAAAGCCAGAAAACATAGCCACGTTTGTTTTACTTGCCCTCATTTCAGAAACTTGGGCTCATTCAGCTCTGATCACAAGCACTCTACAGATCTGCACAAGCTCAGTCAACACACTGACCTGAAATAATTTTCTAGGTTGTGTGGTGCATCTCCTTTTTCCTTGCTTTATTACAGAAAAGGAAATTACAAGGTCCTCCATATCACACAGAGATCGTGTTTGTACAAGAACACATTTAGTCCTCAGATAGGTCATTTCACGTTAGGTAACAGCAGAGCCATGTCAATTTATGTTTCAAAAAACCCTCTTGTCAGCAAATGGTAGCCTTTTCCCCTCTTTAAGGAAATGTTTGACAGTATGATTTTATACTTTTTCCAGGGGGATAGTACACATTGTTACTTTGGTCTCCGACTCTGACAGAGTTGTCATGGCAAATTTATATGGGATAACCCTAGTGACTACTCTTGAGAGTTCAGTTTGCTTTGCTATTCTGGACCAAAATCTGTGCCAGTTCAGGACCTGATCCCCTGTGGATCAGAGGCCCTGCTGTGGAGAGAGCATCATCATTTAAGAGGACAGGGCAAATGAGAGAGGGTGATGATAACAGCTCCATCCATCCAGTTTTAATCTATTGTTGCAAATCTGTCAAAGCACTGGCATCAGCTTCAAGAGACTAAGCCCACAGTGGACAGGTCTTCATCATACTTTTCAATTAACTAACTGCACCTTAGTGAGTTTAACCTATATTCTATGTTGACAGGTAAAAAATGTTCTTAAGTCTGAGCAGAATTAGTTACCACAAGACAACAGAAAGGACAAGGAAATTCAGTAAGACATTAGCAAACATACAAATGATCCCCAAGTTGAATCCATATGGCTAATCTGAGTTAAAATCCATGTTCAGCACTATTTCAACTCTTGTTTAGGTTACTCATCCTGACTAGGGTGGTGACATAATTTTCCTGCAGTGTACATTCCTGTGTATGTGCACTAATCCAATGCAATTTTCCAGTGCATAGAGTCACAGGATTTACATCATAAATTCATTGATAGCAGAGCTGGGAGGTTTCTATGGTATTCCAAGAGTTGTGTGTACATGCAGACAGCTGATGAGGAAGAACTGGTGGGCAAGGCACAGCTTAGGCAATTGCTGAAGGATCTACCATTAACTAAATTGTCTACATATCCAGTGCAGTCATGTGTGTCAGAAGAAATTGCTTTAATTAGCAAGTTCAACTGATACGTAAGCCTTTTCTTACAATATTCAAACACAGTAAAAAAAAAAATCTAAATTATCCCCCCATAAAATACACACTTCAATATACCTGGTCCATTACTGGGTCTGATATACCATTGTAAGTCACAGCAGCTATCAACAGAAGCATTTTTGCTGTCTACCATATTTATTTTTAACAGGCGTTAAAACACAAGATCACTAATCTAGCCTTTGCAGTGAAGAAAAAGCCATTCTTGTACTTATTTGTCACTATTTTTGGAGGTGTCCTGCAGTGCAATAAAGTGTTGAGTGTTTTACTTGAAATGTGCTTCAGAACTTTACATCCTAAAGCCAAGTCATGCCACGGGTCTCTACCGCAACTGAATTTATATAAGTACTTTTTGTTGCGATGGGCTCCAGTGGCTCCACTACTGGTTCTTTCATAATGGCCCTCAGCAAACACTCACTGATATATTACAAATGAGTGGAACAGATCAAGAGATATATATTGCTCAAAAAGATTAATTTAAAAGGTGGTATACAGCATTTCTTGCAATTCAGGGAAACTTCTCATGTGAGAAGAGAACTCATTCTAATGGTTAAGGAATCAATTCCACAAAGAACACAGACTAGAAGTTCAAAATATACAAAGATTAACTAAAAACACAGAGGAAAGACACACGATAAAGTAGGTCTTTCACTGTTTCTTCATGTTTATATTCAGATGGATTTGGATCTTTAAATACAAGAGGACAGCTTTCCACATCTGGATGACAAGATGAAAGGATTTTTTTAAAACTATTATATTGTTTAGTGATAACAGGAAAATAGAAAGCCCACTGGCAATTTTTATTGTTTTGAACACGATTGTTTCATTCTGTTCGTCTGAAATGCAAGTCAGCAGTTGTGCAACTTCAGAAAGAAAATACCTGTGATGCTATTGTGGCTCTTTACCACCACAGTGGTAACAAAACTAACCCAGTTCTAGCACAGACTTAAGCTTGGCATCTGCAGCAAATATTCAGCCTGACAACTGACATATGAACATCTTATCCAGTCCAAGTGTTCAGTACAAGTAGAAAAAAGCTCTGTGTCTGTGTGTGTAGAATAACACGCTATGCTTGTTACTGTAGATGTCAGGACTAATAACACAGGACAATGTTGGTCTTCTGTTTCAAGTTAGTGAATATGAAGATACTTGGGTTTTACTCTCAATTTTTCACATATTTGAACAAACTAATTCATCTCTTATGTATTTTCACTGCATATGCAAAGTAAAGGCCTTTATCAACTCTAGTCAGTTGAGATAAATGCAGACATGTAGCCAGTTGGACTGAGGAAGTCACAAACTTAGTTAAGGATGCAAGTCTTTTTTTTTTTTTTTTTTCCTGTGTGTGTGATAAAAAACCTTACAATAGAATAAAGCATCTTCCTTGTATTTCTGAGTTGATCCTGTTGATCAACTTTTTGCATGAGTCTGAGCATATTGTGGTTGTCTGTACAGAAAGGGGACACTGTAATATCCTTGGAATGTAGTTCCTCCTTTCATAATGAGCCAAGCTGACAAACCTGGCTGCAAGTACAGTTTTAGCTCAATTCCCTTAACTATTCTCAACACTTAGATTTTCTACTTTATGTTTTATGGTTATCTATTTACCTGAACTCTTGTATTGAAATGCAGAGCAGGTTTTGGAAGCCTTTCCTGTCTCGTAAAGCTAACAGTCTTCCATACCGTGACAATTAAAGGAATGGCATGGGTCATAAAATGAAAAAGATTAAAAGGCAGATATTCATGAGTAACCAAGACAGCATACAGATTTGATCTAAATGTTCCAACAGCAATTATGAATGATCTTGATGCAGGACATTTTCTGCAGTTTAATTGTCATTTGGTGCTAATGGTTCTTAGGAGTCCCTGAGACAATAACTCTTCATAGCCAAACATCAATCTTTTAAAAAAAAAAGTTCTATGTATCAGTAGACACAGACGGTAAAGTATATTACATGACAACTGTACCAAAATAGATGATAAGGTATATTATACTAGAACAGTACCGGATCTACAAGCTCACCAAACTACCAAGTTTCCTTTTGATGTCATAGTAAATATAAAAATAACAAGCATAATATCAGCAACTAAAACCCAACAAGTCCCCAGATTCCTCCAAGGTGTGGTACAAATACCTAGATACCAAGCAAAATAAATTGTGCTGGCTCTGTTCTTTCCTTTGAACGAGCTGGCAGGACAGTGTCAGGCAGTGGCTTTCTGCTCGGTGGGTGAACATAAAGCATGCCACTGTGGGCCATGGCTTCACCCTTCTCAGTCAATGTGTCTCCAAGAGCCACAAGGCAAATTAGTGACTAAACCTTGGGTCAAGGATTTCCAATAGGTTGCTGCCACCTTGCTTGATACACAGCTTATCAATCTGAGATGTCACGGTCAAACCATGCAGGGTCCCAGTGAGATCAACACATCTGTATGAGTGAGCTGGGCCCCCAGATTTGGAGAGTTGGCCTAAGGGCTGGAATGAGACCTCAGTCTGCTGGGGGTGGCTTATCCAGGAAAAGGAAAAACTAGGAAAAAAAATCTCTGTTTGTGGACCTCTGTCAGCATTGTAGAGAGGACTTCAGGCTGCTTCCAAGGCCTCTCCTAACATCTATGAGCTTTTGTGAGGCTGCCGAACGGCTCTGGCCTGGCACAGTCCATTGCGTTGATTCTGTGATTTGTCCACATGTATTATATTTTGTGCTGGAAAGCAGACTACACTGCTTCCGTGCCCAAGCTGGCTCCACAAGATATAACCACGATTGTGTAATGCTGTGTTTGAGTAAACCAGCCCTGCCAAACAGAAACCACCTCTATGCAAAGCTAACTTGGTGGTCTTCGCCCCAGGTGAAAATGTGGTGCACTCAGAATAGCTACAAACAAAACTGAACTGGCTATGTTTGTAAACTGGCTAGTGAAAGGAATGAGTTCTATATTTATGCTTTAGCTTAACAGAACACATCCTTTATCTGATATGAAAGCTAATAATTTGATGGTCTACTTAGCTTCACAGCAGCTTTTTGATAATCAAACAGGAACAATGTCAAGGATAGTGTTCATTTCCCATCTGTGTTTGGTTAGGAGGTTATGACCTTTTCTTTTTAATGCTGACCTCGCTTTTGTCACCGCAAGTTTATGTTACTGCAATGCACTTTAACTGATGCCCTACTTTCACTCAGTTTAGAAACTGAGTTAATGACGACTCATTGGCATGACTGCTGCCTTGCTGCGAACCTGTGATTCATGATCTCCTTCCAAGGACTTTACAGTATTGGTGTTCATAAATCCCCAAATGACCTGGGACCAGCCTATCTGACATCCTGGCTCTCACCAGAGGCAACAGTGTCACAGCTGCAATCAGGAGAGTGCCTGATCTGCAGCAGCCTCAGCTCACTTTTTTTTGGCAGATGTCCCTCAGCAAGGGTCTGTCAGCCACAGCTTTTCTTTTGAAATATTGTGCTGACCTTCAGAAGATGCTGAAAAGCTCAATAGTTTGAAGAAGGAGTTCAGGGGTGGCTGAGTAGTCTGAGTTTCTTCATGCTAATGGGATTTTTTTGTTTGTTTCTGAAAGGATTTTTTATCTGCTTTATTACTTTCTTTCAGCCTGTCCTCTCCCCTCATTTTGGGGATACCTGGGGAGCTGTTGCTCTTTGGGGGTTCTCATTTATACTGGCCTGGAACCAGGTTTTGGACTTGTTCAGGCCCTGGAATGCCTCCTTTAGGAATCTGGAGCTGGATTCAAGAAGTCTGTGAGATAAGCAAAAAGGCTGTTTCCAAACTTCAGAGGGTATTTACCTTTCTCATAGGGGTGAAATGAGGATAAATGAATTAATTCTTACAAAACACTCCAAAACACAAAAGGCTTAGCACTGTTGTTTACGACAGGCATAGTATAGCAATAAATGAGTCTGCCATAAAGGGGCTGATTCAAAACTGTGATCTTCATCCCTGAATGAACAGGTTGGCCACAGGTCTAAATTTGGGACTAGGGTTTGGCTCTGCTGCTCTCTGTCCTCTGCTCTCTCCCAGGTACCTGCAGCCCCTGCCTGCACTCTCCTTCCCTTTTGCCATAAGACCCAGCATCCCACCCCATGGCCATTCCTTGTTTTCTTCCTCCTCCTGTCCCTGTGGAAAGCTGCAGACAGTGGACACCAGTCCTCCTAGGCAAAGCTGTCCTGAAGCTTTGGAGCCAAGCAATCTGGGAGGAAGAGAGAGGATGAGGCACGGTGCTGGAGGCTGCCTGTCAGCAGCAGGACTCGGGCCTGGCTTCATCCTGTCTGGGGACTGCAAAGGAGCTTTGGTGGGAGCTGTAATCCAGCTAGCACTGAGAGCCTCTTACTGCTCCACATGATGACTTCTCCTTTGGAGCTCCAGCTCAAGTGAGATCTGGGGAATGTTCAGCACAAAGTGCAGACACTGGTTAATCTAAGCACCTGAGAGCTTTGTGGCTGGTGAGTGTTAGCGTTCTGGATCCCTTTGCTGGACTTGTGCCCTGAACTCACTCTAAACCCTATTTTAGATGCCAAAGGAGCCTCTCTGTATTCTACCCATAACTTTAAGCTTGGTCTGTTTATCCAAAAGGAAAATAAAATGGCAGCAGTAAAATTGGAAATGGCAGTTAATGTATGTTTTTGATTTAGAACTTTATAGTACAACAATTGCTCCTGAGCATGAGGTTTTACTAAGTAGTTGATATTCAATTCAATACTTTGGGCACTGAATAAAGATCACTGTCATTTCTCAAGAACATTTTCTTTTACATCCCTGCTCCTACTAAAATTATTGAAATTATATTGTATTGCTTATTAGCACCATGTATGTTGTGTATAGACAAAAAAATGGAGTACTTGTGATTAAAAATTGCTCACTTGAGAATTTTAAATTTGAACAAGATACAGATGTTTGGAGCGATGATGGGACAGACTTGAACTCTTACACATCTAAGCTTTCCCTGGAAACCCTGGTTTCAGACCTAAGCTTTGTCAGGATAAGCTATCTTAGCTTATGTGAAGCCATCATCTTTTCCAAGACTTGACTCCACAGTCTTTATGCAAACAATATTCTCATCGATTCCTGTGATAGTTGAGCTGATTAAGGACTAGAAAACAGGGTGCTTAAAACAGCCTGAAAGGCAGAAGATCTGCTGCAATGACAGAATCTCAATATTACCTCATTTAAAATGAGCAATAGATGATACAGGGTAAATACTGAAATGTAAAAGACATAACAGGGATGATAGGTGCAGAAGAGTAAATGTTTAAAAATCTTATATATTGTTAATGAAGATAATCATTACTCTTTAAAAGACTAAATTAACCTACGTTGCACTTCCAAGTAACTAGCTAATGGATGCAGGCATTATCTTTTCATATCTTTGAATACCTATAAACCATGACTAGTCAAATATTTGACTGATGGGCTTTTACCCCTATTAATAGCATGTGATGGAGGTTTCAGTAAATAACCTACCTTCAGATTTCTCTTTTCCAGACTGGAAAGGGGTATTTTTCTTATTCTTTAGCCACCTCTTATTGCTCCTTGCTGCTTCCTGAAAGGCTTTTTGTACTGTGAAAACAACTCACTGGTTGTTACCTTACTTTTGTGCCCTGCAGGGGTTTTGGGTGCTACTCTCCTCAGATAAGCAGGGAGCTCTCCCACTGCAGTCAGGGGAACTTTGAAAGCCATTCCCGCTTATCGGCAGGCAGAGGGTGGCCCAGCTTGTGTTTCATTTACAAAAGAAGCTCGGTATTATTTGCATAAAAGGAGTTCTTTCAAAGCCATGTTATACGAAAACTTCTCAATTTGAAGAAAAACAAACAAAAAACAACAAACAGCAATTTTCAGGAAGCAGCAAAGTTGTCTCTGAGCTCTACCCCAGCTGATTTTATCATGGCAACTCACATCTGAAGAAGAACAAACACACACTTATTTTCATAAACATGTTTTCAGAAGGAAAGAAAACGCCACAGAATTGGCAAACAGTCCTTGTAACTGATAATGACCATGTAGGGAATTTTCTCTTTTTATGCCCTCCAGGAAAACCACAGGATTCAGTTCTGCAATTAGAAGGTCATTAATGATTTTTGTGATTTTATGCAGTCTTGTGCTGACTTTACCTTCACCTCCTCTCTGGCTCTCATTTCTCTCAACTTCTATTAACACGTTCTGCATTCAGAGCTTCTCCTCTCATGTAGCCTCCCATAGTTATCCAGGAAAAAAAAAAAAAAGATAACTGTTGTTGTCAGGTCTTTCTGAATATAAACAGGGGAGAGAATCATCCTTTTCTCATAAATGGACATGCCTTATAATCTACCTCTTTTGTATACATAAGGTTGGAAAAGTAAGGACAAAAAATTGAATGGAATCTGATAGAAAGAATAACTGAATTCTATGGGATTTAATGGAAGAGAAAATGTAACGGAATTTTAACATGTTGCAGTTCTGAAGCACAAACAGAATGAGTATTAAATTACATAGAATAATTCGAAACCTTATAGTAAGGTTTCCATGATGGGTAGATTTGATAGGATTTTCCCACTGTGGAAATTTGACTGATGAGTCATGGTGGACCTGACAAGATCTTGAAAACATCACAGGAGAGGACATCCCCAGACAAGGGGATCCTCTGAGGAGGTGAAAGCATGTAGCAAAATGCTGCCACCATGCCATGTTCTCTGCTGATTTGTTTGTAAGGCCAGTGTTTGCAATACCAGGAAAAATAAGCATTTGGGAATTTCAGATTATACTTAATAAACACTAAATACTAGGAAATGAACAAAGCAAAGCATAGCAATAAAGACACTAACATATGGGTCCTCTACATGTTCTTAACACTTGCATAGTTTCCACTGAAGGTGAGAGAATTTACTTGTATCTGGACAGCCTGAGTTTAACTAAAAGCACCACATCCTGGCTGGGGGACCACTTCCATTTACTATTTGGAAGTGCTGCAAATACAAAGAACGATAAAACTCATTATCATGCAGCACTCTGTCCTTGAACACTTACAGGAAGGCAACAGCAAAGTGGATACTAAAGTTTTCCTTCATCAGAAGAGTTAAACAACAGTTAAAATAGTTTTCAATCATCTGCTGCAAGCTAAATTGCATTTTCAAACATGAACAGCATTTTCCACTCATTTGAATGGATGGTAAATACATTTTTCAGGGTGAAATTTGGATTATTTTCTCTGATGCAGAAATGGTTTATCACACAGGGAGCTCCATATTGGCTCACTGCTTCACTGGAGCCCAACACTGTTTGCATTCTACCTGCTCTTTAAAATATTATTAATATTGCAATTGTATTTTTTTTTTATTGCAGCTTTGGGTATTTGTAAGAATGATATCAAATACTGAGCATTAACAAGAAACATTTTTCCCCAGGAAATATATTGGCCTCTAATCCAAAGAGCAAAAGCAATAAACCTAAAGAGTTTAAGCAAAGGTTTTACAGGACAGTAATATATAACATTTAAAATTAGTACCCACTTTCTAGAAATAGACAGGAAAACCGAATGTAACTCCAGTAATTCATTTAACATTTTCAATGACATTTGGAAAGGCAATTAATCAACTTTTGACATGAATTCAACTACCAACACCTTTCATTGTCTTCAGCAAGTTCCCTCTCTCTGCTTTTGTCCTGCTTTCTCAGACCTAACTAACAGAATCTGGTATATTTGGATTAGAAGACACATGCCATGAAGACACATGAAAATGATATAATAATACCCATAACAGATACAGGGATATATAATAACAACAGATAAAAGGACCTGTAATTCCCATTATAGAAATCCTAATACAATTTTGACTGTGTAACAGTCTCAACGATAGAGTGAAATCCAACACCGAGTTACTCCAGCATATGCCTAAGACAGATGAAGCTTGTGAAGTTATTTCAGTTTGTTCTCTTCTAGTCATGCTTTGGGACAACTCACAGATTTGGGACTTTTCTCAAATGCTGGGCTTACTTGGAAACTTGCTACTTTTATCCTCACAGGATCATCCATGATGTTGGTGTGTAGTGGGGGAGAAGCAAACCCCAATGTCTTAATAAAAATACCTCTGATGGTCCTGAAATTCTGTTAATTTAGTCTGGGTCAACTAATCCAAAAAGCACTCATTCATGATAAAGCTAAAGACAAAACAATAAAAATTCATGTGTGTCTCTAGGCATTTATGTGGCACTATAGACCTCTATCAAGCTTAAAACCACACTAGCTGGAACAGTTTCAAAACAAAGTAAAAGAAAGGTGAGATTCAGTATCCAGCACAAACAAACTAAAAAATAAACATAGAAACTAAAGAAATATTATCTCCTAAAATAAGTAAGTTTGGAATTCTAACTGTAGGTGGCAATTGTTTTCATC
The DNA here is from genome assembly GCA_013397135.1 of Pachyramphus minor. Taxonomy (NCBI): domain Eukaryota; kingdom Metazoa; phylum Chordata; class Aves; order Passeriformes; family Tyrannidae; genus Pachyramphus; species Pachyramphus minor. The sequence goes on along the minus strand of VYXB01001749.1, from coordinate 142,296 downwards.
TCCTCATTAAACATGCTCAGAAAGGATTTGTTTCCACAAAATTTAGACAAAAATAAATAGTTCCTGCAGGACTTAAATTTTAGGTGGAAAAAGATACATCAACCTTTTATTAAAGTTGAAGAAGAGGAAAACCATTAAACAAATACTCTGAAAACACACACCAAGGCAGAGCTAAACATAGTGTCCATGAAGAGTCAGTGGCAAAAACTCCCAGGGACGACCATGAGGCCACAGTCTTGCTCAGGGTTCCTACCAGACAAGCAGCACAACCACAAAAGGAGGTGAAAAAAGCCTAAGACCCACACATGTTGTAGGTCTGAGCTTTTGCGGTGGGTGATAGAGGGACTGGAATCCAGCTGAGGGCATGTTCTGCCAGATGTGGGCAAGGGCAGCAGCCGGCAAAGCTGGGCCTGGGTGTGGAGATCCCACACTGGGGCCACGTGGCTCTCAGCCCTAACAAATGCTCAGTGAGTAATCAGTCCATTAGTCCAGGTTTCTCCCAGTCCCAGACAGTTGTTTAAAATGAGCATCATTTGAAGCAAGCCAGAAACCTTAACACTGTATTTCATAAATAACTATAACTTTACTGCCTAAATTCATGGTGGTCCACCCTTGTTACTCTCAGAGGCAAAATGCCTTTCTGAGTCTCATAAGATCAACTCTCCCCTCTGAAGGGGGTTCAGGGTTCAGCTGTGGCATGTAGGGTGCAGAGGCAAGCTGCAAGGTCAAATCTACACATCCCAGATACAAAGGGGTAGGAGGATTACATGTGCTTTATTTTTTGGTCATCTGCCCATATCTGCACAGCTGAAAGCCATTCAGGTATTGCATGCCATCCTCCTGCAGTTGGGCCCTTGTCTGGAGGCCACCTGTTTGGCCACTCTTTGCTCTACGAAGAGAAGCAGAAAATTTTACGGGACCCTCTTCAGTCACAACAAAAGCTACAAATCTAGACATTATATAAAATAAATTATACATTTGGCAAATTTCATATCCTTATGCTGAAAGAAAATCTGCCTGAAGCCAAAAATTTCCCGTGTATGAAGTGAACAACTTACATTGTATAAAATTGTCAATAAAAATTAATTACTTATTGCCTAAATTTAGCTGTCTTTATAACTGTGCCACCTCAATTAAATGAGTCTGCTTGTAGGAGTGTAACTGAGAGGCCCCTGTGCTTCATCATCAACTCCAGAATCATGCTATTTTGAAAATAAAAGACCTGTATATCCTGTCCAAGAAATAAACTCTGGAGGTGACTTGCCATGTTGCCATTTTGGATTACAAAAAAATACTCAGCCAACACACAGGGGAAGGCTTAATTCCAGCAAACACACACATAAACAGGAAATCTCTCTCCAGTCAGAAGGTATTTTTCCTTCGTACAATGGGGTTCAAAGATGTGTCATCATATAGTTTAAAACAATTGCTAAGGAACCTTACCATTTCCAATAGCTTAGGAATAGAGTTGGCTTCCACAGTTGAAAGCCTGTCCGAACTTGCATTGGAAGCACACAAACACTAACAAATATATGCTGGCTTAGGCCAGTGCAGAGTTTTTAATCAATAATCATGTCAAGCTGGGGGACAGGGAGGGGAGGGAATCAATTTTCAGAAGGCAAATGGTAACAACTGTAGATTTAATCAAATTGCAGCTGCAATTCCTTACTATTCTCAATATTTTTGAAAGAAAGTAGCTCCATGGCAAAGAATGAATTTCAATATATGTCACACACTTAGGGTTATTGCTGAATTTTTAAATTTATCAATCTAGGTCACTGATCCTTTGCAAAAATGATACCCATACATGTCAAAAATATTCTGATACTGTTTAGCTGGATAAACATCAAAATGAAGAAGCTACAGTAGAGGAAACCAACTTACATAAAAAAATTGTTGTTTCTCTGTGACTACAGTAACAAAAGATATGTCAAAGTGACCCTTCAAAGAAAGGTTAAAGCTGCAATGCACACAACAAAATGGATTGCTATCAAATACCATAGCGATGGCCACAGTGTGAACACTTGAACAAAATGAAAATCTTCTGAAAGCATTTGGCAATTTTCCTTTCACATGCATTTGCAACCAAATTTATCATGAATTCAAACAAGAACCTTCTGCTGCCTTCCATACAAAAGGACAATTGCATGTTCACTTTTTTGGGACAATCAGAAGAGACTATCACAGAGCTGTACGATGCACAAAAAAAGCATTTTAAGTACTTCCGGCTTATTAAACACCTGAGCATTACAGAAACTCTCCTGTTATTGACACCTGCTTGAAAAATGAAATGAAATGTTCTGTGGCATTTGGTTCCCTGGAGACTGGCGTTCTGGTGAGAGAGGCAGAGGAGAGGGGTTTCAGGCCATCCAGTGCTTCCTTGTTTGCACTGCATACACCCTGTACCTGGCTTACGTACACAGCCTCTCCTTAAAATATCAGCACTATCAAATCCTTAAAATTTGAGAGTTATATACCCCTCAAATTCTTTATCTCTACTTCCATTTTTCCACTCTCATATTTTGTATACTCTATTGCAACTTATTCAAGGAAAGTCCATCTGAGCCAAGGGGACTCGGTCACCATCCAGCCACATCAAGTGACTGAAAAAGATCACAGCATGACTAAAAAGGTCTCAGAACAGATCAAAAAACATGGCAATCAACTCAGGAACACTGTTTCCTTCAAAGGAGTTATATCCTAGACTAATTTGGTCTGCTAACTGTACCTCTTCTTTCTTTTTCTAATGTTTAAAATTGAAGGAAAAAAATACTTTATCTTCTTGTACAACATCATAGTTTTCCTCAAGGCAAATAGCTTGGCAATTTGCTAGATTTGTTAATGCTAGAGGAAACAAGTTAGCACACATACCATGTGTTTGAATGCCTTTGGAAATTAGATTGAAACACTGATTTGATTTCCTAAAAGGTATCTTCAACAAGGCAAGGTTAGAGATTTGGAGAGTAATGAGAATTTGTGTGACTTCAAACAGCTCTACATAAAACAGACCTGATATTCTGGGGGGAAAAAGGTCACCTAATTATTCGTTTCCTGAAGGCCCTGTCTATACTACATTTCCCTTGGGTAAGAAAACTCATTTAAAAATGGCTTCTACTAACATGCTTGCATCAGTTGCTATGTATGAGATATAGATTTTTAAAACCATCGCTAGAAAACCCACAACATTTTTCAAGAGAAAAACAGAAACCTTCTCAACTTGGCTGTAGTAAAGAAGAGCCCTCCACAGAGTCCTACACAGAGCTGTGGCCCTGCCTCCTTGGTGATGGCATGCTGCTCAGGGCCACATGGCATGACCATCAGTGGTATGTTGCGTGGGCTTAATTTCCAGATACAACCTTCACATAGGACGCAAAAATCACAGGCCACAGCAGACACGATGCACAGGTTGATAGCTCTGCAAAGAGTAACAGCCTAATGAGACATGAAATTGTGTCACTGGCTCAAAGGCCAGATGACGTAGCAACAGCAAGGTGGAAACCCTGGACACAAGGGTTTCATAGACACCCACCATGAAGGTGTCATTGTCACCCAAAATCTTAGGAAGGTGTGTTTGAAGTTTCCTTTCACACACTGCAACCCATTCCTTCTCCTTTGCACCAAACAGACCCTTGTAACTTCCTATTAGGTTTTGTGTTTTTGCAGTTTTAGAGAAAACTACTCAGCCACCCTATCACTTCCTTGTTCAAGAAATGATGTGTAGTGCTGAGAGAGCCCAAGTAGGATTTCCCTTATGCTAGATATTCCACAAACACAGATGGAGATGCAGAACCTCTCCTTCCTTTCTGCCTGAAGCAAAGAAAGTCTAGACACATCCCCACCACAGAGCAATCATGGTACAAAGGAGATCACCCAGTGCTGTGGGACTCCCACTGCTGCAGCTCTGGCTCTCTTGACTATCCCAGCACAGCATGCTGCCGGCATCAGCTTCCCTTTGCAGTAGTGAAGGCAAGGCTGCTTGCTGCTCTTGTGCTGCAGCCAGCTGTGCCAGTTAGTCTCTGGAGTTCTGGAAGCCAGATTTGGGAGGCAGCAGGCTTTGGATTTCTCATCTGAGCTGAAAAATCCAGAGCAGGCACTTGCAGATCATGTAAGAATAAAAGTAGGTGGGTTGGCCTCATCAGTTGCATTGGACCAGATGGAAGAGGCTACAGATCATCAGCTGAGGTATCAGAAAACCATAAAAGCAGGAAAATCAGCTTGAGAAAGGCAGTCCTGGAAGGACAACATTTGCCACTCAGTTTTGCATTCATAAGCCTTTCATTGAACCTCTGCTGAATTTTGGCTTTCTGGCTGCCTTGCCCTGACTCAGTGAGCTCCCATACGTCTCCACCCGAGCAAACGACCTCTACAAACCACTCTCCAGCCACAACATGTGCAATTTAGTTTACCAATAAAGAACCCCTATGCAATGGTTACCCTTTGGGGAAAAAAAAAAAAAAAAACCTTATATGATAATAAAGACAGACAATTCATTCCCTCTCCACCAAAAAGGCACAGAAGTTGAGTCTCTTTTCTATAAATAAAGAAATGAATCTTTTACAAAATATTCCATTTTCCAAATGATTCAGTTTGTATTAGAAGACAGTTAGAATCATACAGTGCTGAAGAAGGATTAGGGCACAAAGAACAAGCACTACAGTCATTCTCTAAGTTACTTTGTTTTCAACACACAGCTTCTGCCAAAGGCTAGCTTTTTGCTCTCACAGTGTATGATCTGTAAACATTTAACCAGCTCTCTGAGAAACATGTGAGACATTTTATCTTGCCTGATTATGAATCCAAACCTCTCAGATCTCAAAAAAAAAAAAAAAAGAGAGAGAGAGACAACAAAAAAAAGAGACACTGTCCTCTTTTTGCTGCTGGACAATGCAAAAAGCACCTGTAGGATGAAAGCAAATGAACTACCACACAGGGCACGGGCTCTTTGGGAAAAGCATGCACTGCAGCTTGAATAACCCCCTACGGGTTACACATGCACAGTTTGCTAAACAACACTGCTTCTTGATTATTAATCCCTATTTTAAGATATATGTGCAAAACTTCAATTTCTAAGGAGTGCATTCAGTATTTATAAAGCCAAAGACCATCTAATTTAATGCTTACATGGGCACAATGGTAGAATACTATCATATGGAGCGAATTGTTTACCATTTGCAGCAAATTCTGCTTTAAAAAATGAAAAGAAAAAAAAAGAAAAAAAAAGCCAAACCGCATGGAAGGCTGTGAACGTCACACAGCCATAAAGTACACACATGCCCAACTTGGGGAATCCTGCAGGCTCACCCCGAGACCTGCGCCTCACGGAAGACGGCCAGACCGGCCACCACAAACCCACACCTTAGGGCCACCGTCTCCGAGTTGCAACTTCCAGGCTGTGCTGCCGGACACTGCTCCGCCGCAAGCCCCGGCCCGCGAAGCGGGGAGGGGAGGGAGGGGCAGCGGCTCAGCCCGCGGACAAGGACGGCATCCCGGGAACCGCTGCCCGCTCTACCCTCGGAGCGCAGTCCGGGAAGCGCTGACCGTCCTGCCCTACCCTGCCCGCGGCGGCCGCAGGCGTCCCCGGGTGCGAGCGCCCCGCGGAGCCCGGCCGGGCAGGGGCGACCCGGCGCCGCAGCCCCGCACGGCGCTCACCTG
>VYXB01001749.1:0-136483 GCA_013397135.1 Pachyramphus minor | reverse complement strand
CCGCTCTGCCGCTCTCCTCCGCCCCGCAGGCTCAGCCTCCCCCCGGCCCGGGCCCGGGCCCCGCGCTACCTGGGGGCGGCGGGGGCTGCGCGCCCCGGCGGGCAGGGGCGTCCCTCCGTCCCGCACGGCACCTGGGCTGCAGGGCGGCTCTGCGCGCCTTTCCCTCCGGCGCCTCCGCCGCGCTCGTGGCGGCTCCCAGCGGTAAATCAGCCGGTCCCCGCGCTCCCTCCGCCCCTCCGGCGCGGTCCTGACCTGCCTGTGACTCACCACATCGCAGGAGCCCGTGTGCGCGGCGAAGGAAAGGAGGAAGGGGGCGCCTTCTCCTCTCCCTCCCTCTCCCCTCCTTCCTTCCCCCCATCCCTCTCGGTCAGGCGCCCCTAGCCCGCGGTCAGGAGGGATAGCTGCCACTCCCCAGACGGGGAAAGCCACTAAGGGACACTTGGTGAACCTTATCGTGCACCAGAGACAAGTGGGTACCGATGATGTGCAGGCACAGCCTCCTACTGTGCTCCCGGCCGCTGGGCATGCACTGTCAGGTGTCAGTGCTTGACTGATGCTAAAGCCTTATCGTGAGAGGTCAAGATATAGGTACCTGCAGACTTCTCTCTGGACCCTCCAAGTTATGTCATAGTGAACACATTTAGCCCATACTGCTCCATCATGTCAGTGATGACTCTGCTCTGAATGTCTGTACACACACATTCAAGTAAATGGCCTCAGTTGACACAGACTGTAAAATAGCTCTCCCCACATATGCTTCCTGCACGGTACTAAACTGCAGAGGTTGGAGTTTCTCCTTCAGAAGGTTTGCAAAACAGATGGTGATTTCATCTTTCGGAGGTGCTGAGAAACTGAGTCACTGAGCAATGCAACCCAAGCAATGTTCACTTGTGGAGTTACTGAGGGACTGCAAGTCTCAACATTGGGGCCTACACCAAAGGATCCATCCTTTTTCTGGTAACAAGTTTCAGCAGCTACTGATTTAAACCAGATTTTAAGTGAAAGGCTCCATACTCCAATAGAAGTTATTTGAGACATCTATTTTCCCTTTGCTTGCTATCTTTTTTGGCCCCAACTCTGCTCCCCTTAATCATACCATTTAAACCAGTACTTTACTTTTTCATGAGTAAAGTACAAAGAACTGTAAGAAACACTGCCCAGTTTCATGATTAACCATAGGAAAAATGTCAGACCTTACACAAAACCTTTTGAAGCGAACATTAGATAGAGTATTGTATGGATTTGCTTTAGGCCTTGGATGCCACGATGATGTGTATATAGACAAAGCTGTACATCAGAAAAAAGTGTTTTTAAAAAGCAGTTAGCTAGCATTTTGCTAATCTTCAGCAACATCACTTTCACAGTCTCTTCTTTCCTATGGGCTTTTTGGAACTAGTGATGAAGACATCTAACCTAGCTACATGCTGATTCTTTGCAAAAACAAATGTGTGATTGAGGGCAGCCTGCCACTCCGCTTCCCCTCACGAGGAAGTTGTAGACTGCAATGAGGTCTCACCTCAGTCTCCCCCAGGCTGAAAGGCCAAGTGACCTCAGATGCTCCTCATATGGCTTCCCCTCTAGGCCCTCTACCACCTTCATAGCTATCCTCTGGACACTTTAATAGCTTTATATCTTCCTTATATTGTGGTGCCCAAAACTGCACACAGTACTGGAGATGAGGCTGCATATTCAACTTCCCATTGACCAGACCCCCAGGTCCTTTTCTGCAGTGCTGTTCTCCATCCTGTTGTTCCCTATTCTGTACATGCACCCAGGGTTGCCCCATCCCAGACACAGAGTCCAGCACTTGTCTTTGTTGATTGTCATGAATGATCTGATCTCATTTCTCTGAAGTCCCTGGAAATCTGTCCATTTACTTCAATTACCTTTACTTCAATTAATACTCAGCAATAGTTAGAAAAGGAAAACTGGGAAGCAGCACACACAGTGCCAGGGAAAAACATGGTTACAGTTAGATTGTACTGCTCACTGGGCTTAGTGATCTGTCAATCAGTGTGCATCCATACAGTCACATGAGATTTAGAAGATCTGCCTTATTAGTTTTGAAAGAAAATGATAAAGAAAAAGATTTCAGTCTGGAGTTCATCCTAAGGACAGCCGCTCATGTTACCTGTTCTTAGTCTGCTCCTGGGTTCCCCATGCACCTGCCTGGGCAGAACAGCTAGAGCTCAGGCTGTTATCAGTGGACAGCCTGTGCTATTCTAAAGCTAACAAACAGATTGTCACTAACATAAAAAGGAGAAACAGATGTTTCCTTTCCATTTTGCCCATGCCGATGCCAAGTTATTTTAGGTTAGCTGTATGAGACAGTGACACTGCACTGGGGCTTTGATAATCCTCAGATACTCTTTTTACCATGCTTGTAGTGAAAGGTGTGCACCACAAAAAAACTTCTCAGATGTTTGAAACACCTTTAAGGTGCAGGTGTGAGTGAAAAAGAAACTATGACCTTATTTATTATCCTGGGTTTTTCATAAGTTTTCCTCACTTCTCTCTTCTGTCCAAAAAAAGCTGTTTCTCTGCACTCTGGCATAAGTATGATGGTGTGGCACATTTTAGAAAGCTGACGGCACTGGAAAAAACAATTCAAAAGTGTGAAGGAGAGTCTGTCGGAGTGATCTATTCAGCAAGAGAACTGGAACGCACCGGGGAGTGTATTGGCACATGCTTTCCAGCCCTGACGTGTTTCGAGATAGGAAGCTGATGAGCAAACACTATCACTTTTCCAAGAATACAAACATACAGTTAGAAAAATGAATTGCAAGGCTGTGTTGAAGTTAAACTTTCGAATGTAAACATGAGGAATGAAAACACAGGACAATTTATGTTTCTATGCATTGGCAGTAGTGCATCCCCAACACACTAAAGCACTCAGTTCAATCTTATAGGTTTCCTTGTGACTTGTATTCAGAAACTAGGAAATTATTCATCATAACTACAGGTAGCAAAATGAAGTCCATACACTTAGGTGCCCAGTTTATACTTAATTTCAGTAAGGAGTATGTATTTAAATACCTCTGTAAATCTGGATCTAACCACCTTTTTTAAATGTTCAGAATCCAACATTAATCTACTGTGCATTCCTGCAGAACCACACTCTACTGTATGCCACCATAGCTATATGGTACCATCAGGGATTTATGCTTTGTCTTCTGCTGCAGTCATACACCTTTGGGAGCAGATATAAAATGCAAATGTCATTGTGAAACTCCAGAGACTTCAGGCTTAGCAGGGCTTACTCATGAGTAAATGATTTCAGAAGGAGCAAGACAGCGGAAAGGAATTAATTTAATGCTTAAGAACACACAAGACAAAGATCTCCAGACCTGAGCTTAGTAGTGGTGGGTATCAGGTACCCTCCTGCCACAGTAGACTGACAGTTGCTTAGTCCGAGTCTCCCTGGAGGTTGATAGACAAAAAAAAAGCCTTAGATGAACCCACCCAACCCAACGGCCTCACACACCAGTGATCCAAAGGGAAATTTACAGTGCAAGCTTGCTGGGATAATGTGTAGCTGTATTTCCTGTAGACCCTTGTTTACTGGAAGACAGTGTGGCTGCAAATGCCAGGGGCAGCTCAGGGAAGAGGATGTGCCTGAGGCACATTTCTCTGTGAGTACTTTGTCCCTTGAAGTCACTCTGACACGATCTGTCTTTCAGTGTCTTTCATGGGCTGAAAAAGCATGTGGTGGACAGAGAGACTGTGTTGACTGGGGGGTCGGGGTCTGGAGAAAGCATGCCCATGGTGGTTGTCTGCCTCTCAGGAAACCAGGCTAAATATCAGAATTGCTACTTAAATTTGTAGATTCCAAAGATTTGATCATCACTGCATTTTATGGCATTAATTATCTAGGCATTTATTAACTACGCCCATAGATTCTGCAAACTAAATAAGCACTTTCTGTTTGTTTGTAAGAGGGTCAGCAATGTCATCAGAAGAAATTTCAGCCTATGACTGGAGGTTGCAAAAGTCCCTTGCAAAGCCAGAAATAGAAGTCCACAGTTAGAAGTCCTAATCTCTAACCACTAAGCTACCCTGGGCAGTTCTCTATTTGTATGGAAAACCAGATTGTAATCAGAGGTGCTTCCAGCCATTGAACTGTGGATGATAGGTTATTTCTGAGCAAAGGGAAGGCCTTCGTTTAACTTCATGGGGGTTTTATCCTTTTTGTCTTTTTGCTTCTAAGTGAACACCACAGTTGAGCAATTCTAAAATGCAAATAGTGCAGGCATCAGCTAACTGTAATACTTGAAAATGGAGGAAAATATGTCTGGGGTTAGTGCATCTGAAGTCTGGATTGCCATGGGTTTGTGTCCCTGTTGTGCCAGTCCTGGAACCTTGGTGATCACGTGGGCAGCTGGTACATGAAGTTCAGGAATCCAGCAAAAATTAATCACTCAAAAGAACAAAGATTAGCTTACAGACAGATTAGTTCTTCCCATCCATCTGCCATGCAGTAACTTGAGTGCTCATGCTGCAAAAGGACAAGGTCAAAAATCAAGGAGGAGGGTGGGCTCTTAGCAGCCAAGATTTATGTTAGCTTAAAGAGAGGGGACACCTCATCCTCTGGAGCACAGTGGGGGAACTGGGGTGAGATGGTGTGGACTGCAGCAGTGCTTCCCATCTTAGCCTCGCCTTTTTTCCTAATGGTGTTGAAATATGTTAAATATCCAAATTCTTCTGAACATACAAAACCCAGAAATCATTTCAGGGGTGGAAAGCTCAACAATCTTTATGACTTTATGTTCATGTCCCTGAAACTGATAGAAGTACAGTAGCCCTTGGTGCATTCACTGAGCTCACACAGCAGCAGCAAAGGCTTTCAGCACACACTGTAGAGAACTTTTCTAGCATAACTCATCATAAACTTCTTCAGGCAAAGCGCAGTGACAAAACCCAAACCCAGTATCATATACTTGCCACTTTGGCACAGCAGGTTTGTTTGTATAACTGAAAATGAACCTGCTGATATTAAAAAATAAAATATTTACAAAGTGAGGAAATTGCTGTATATTATATTCATATGTTCACTGGTATTACATATTCGACGTGACTTTTTTTCAGTAAAATTTTAAATTAATTCTACCCCCCGGCCTCCTTATTTTGACAGCAAATATGCTGCGTTTGTTTTGTAGTAAAATCACTCAGATTTTGGTATTTCTAGGATCATTTTTGGACCAATAGCTAGAAAGTTTTCAGAAGACTCTTTTCAGTCCTATTCCTGTGATTCAGGTGCAACCTTTTTTTTCCCCTTCAGTTTGCTGTTTGTATTTACAAAAGGCATAGCATTTTGTATGGTAGAAAATCTGCCTATTTAAAAGCACAGGGACAATCCTGCCTCCAGCTATATGTTCACCTGGAGAGCAGGGGAAGGGTGCGACTACGCTAACACGTGTGAGCATGCGTGAACAAACACAGTCCTGATTCAGCCTACTTTTGGAGGACATAAGCTTCACTAGAGATAATCAGATGCCTGAAGTTAAGCACATACCTAAGTTAGGTGATGCTGAGTGCCACAGACATTTGCAGTCTGGTTTCTGCAGTTGTGCTCATCGCTGCAGGTCATGACACAGCTCTGCAGTTGCCATTTGCACAAGTATTACTGTTGGTGAGCTCCTGTGCGCTGAAAGAGAACCATCACTTTCAGATTTCTCCTTAGTCTGAAAACATCTCAGGATGCTACTGCTTAAGGTAATGCTGCTGTAAGCACTATCTCCAAGGAGTGAAACAGATTTGAGATAAAAAAGCCCCTTTGTTTTTCTGCTTACTTACTTCTTGCATTTATAGCATTTTGCCTGTTTTCAGATTAACTCAAAGATTTTTTCCTGTGTGAGAGAGGAAAGTGCTTTAAAGACAGAAATTATCTGTGTATAAAATGCCAGGGAATATAGAAAATATTAGATCCTGTATCAATCTATATTTTTTTGGCACAATGTTGACCAGGCGTCAAGTGGAAAGAAAGGAAAGGGATTGCAGAATGTGTTTGGTAATGAAATCAATTGCATACACAAGTGTTTGCAGACTTGTGTGTTAGCTCTCTGTAATTACAAAGTGGAGGTCTTTGGCAAAACCTCAGACTGCTGTAGTTTATAGTGGGAATTTTCCTGACATTCTTAGTTTTGGAGAACCATGTCTAGGATTTGTCATCTTTTCACCACCTCTAGGGTCTTATACACAGAATTATTTGTTGATTTGGAAAATCTGGCCCTTTAGCTACATACGAGTGTGTAAAATTTATCTTCTACATGTACTTGAAGAAGAAAACCATAGTTCTAAAAACTCATGGTGGTTTTTTTACTTAATGTCAATAAATATGAGATGTTTCTCAGATGTGGTTTAGATTGTGTTACATTTTATGTACAGTACCTATTCTGATACATTTTTAAAGATAAAGAAAGGTATTCTGTGACCAAGCCAACTTACTGTAAGTCAGGCTTGGATTTAGTTAATTATCATTAAAGAATCTGCATTTTTAAAGTTAGCTTTAGAATAACATATTTGATTCTGTAAATGATGTAAGTATACAGTATTTGCCAAAAGCTGTATTTCATAAGGATGGCTTAGGATACAGCCCAACTCATAAGAATCTTGAAGGAGATTATTCCTTTCAATAACTTTCACTACATAATTAGATACATGTGCTAGATTATGAATCTAGTACTGTGGAGAATGAAGTCAACATTAAAATTCCATTATTTTAAATTAGGCAGGAGCACACCCATAACGTGTTGCCAGGAAATATTTGTGCCCTTAACATCTATACTGATAGCGGTATGTTATGTCACAAAAAAAAAGAAAAAGTCAGACCATCCTTGTTCTACTATTAAAATTTTATCATTTGTACTCCTTTGGTAGCTAATAACACTGCTGGGTGACATCCAGGGAGAAGGCACATTTAAACATACCAGCAAGTACTCAGGTGAGTTTAAAGTTTAACTTTGAGTTTGGGAACATTTTCAAATCAAATGAAACAAGGAATTTCTAGGAAATACAGAGCCAGACCAAAAGGGATTACTTCATCATTGTAATTTTATGTTTCTCTTTCCTCTATCTGCTGAGACATTTTTAACAAAGGTAAAATTCAAAGTTAAAATGTGGGGTTTGTAAGAACACCTTCATGATTTTGGTCACTTTCATAGATTTCATTTTATCTCTAAGGAGGAACAGAAGCACCCCACTGAGAACTGGGCAGCAGGAAAGAGGAGACCAGTAGGAGAAAACCCATCCAGCTCAGGAGATTTAGCTGTATAATGAGTACATCAGAAGTAAGAGATTGGAAGTTGATTCTTTTCTTCAAATTAAGTTGTGGTACTCACTCTGCCTACCTGCCCAGCCTGCTGTGGAGAGATGGGGAAGGCTCAGGCGTTGTGCACTGGTGTTCACTGGGCTCAGTGGTAGCTGTGAATCTGTACCAGTCCCTCATAGATATGGTGACTGTGTCTGCCCTCCGTTTGGCAGGGGTGTTTTTAATAGCATGCTCATTATACAGAAATATTTTCATTTGACAGACAATTTAAATGATCCTATAAAAGCTGCAATTACCATCAGGACAAATCCAGCTCTGATTGACTCCCACGTTTGCTCCCAAAGTTTGACTCCGAACTAAGAGATAAGAAAGATTTTACCCTTTTTTAATTCTTTTTTACATAGGCTCTTCCCTCTTATTGCTGTCTCCCATGCTAACATACTGAAGAACATCTCAAACATCTGCTGTCTTAATCTTCCCCAAAAATCACTGCTGAGGAGTACTATTAGCTTCATTTTACTGATGGGGAACTGAGGAACAGAGAAAAGCACTATCTTGTCTAAGGTAAGATAGAAAGAAAACCTCTAGAGAACCTGAGAGAGGAAAGTAGATCTAACGGAGAATTATCTTTCTGATTGTCCAAAAATCCTAAGGGAAATTTTTTTTTTTTTTTTGGATGCCTAAATAGGTCAGGGAGGTAAGCCTTGTGTGAAAATAAAATTAAAATGACAACTTTGAAATGGGGACCCTGACCTATGACACTAATTCTGAAAATATTCCTTTTGCCAGTGTTGTGTTGTTAATCTAGTAACTTCCTTGCTTATCTGGCTGCTCACATAACTGCTTGTTTGTGAAATCCAGTGATTTTTGTCTGCAACCATTTCTTAAGAAACAAGGAAGAAATCAGAGTATTTTGGATCATTTGCTTTGAGCATCCTGGCCACCAGATGAAGGAGGTCACCTTGGTCACCTTGGTCAAGAGAGCTTGTGCAGTCATCTGGCCACTTCGAAGCACCCAGGTCACTTCAGCCTGTCTTCTCAGTCCCCTGAGAGGAATCGTGCTGCAAAACTCTCAGAAGCTACACTGAGGGTAATGATGGAATGGTCATTTGTTTGGGGCTTTAAATTTCCTCTGAATGTGCAATCTAGACAGATCTTTTACATCTTAAAGTAGCTTCTAATGCTTTTTTGAGAGCTAAAATGTATTGCAAACATTTTGCTGGTATGTGTTAGTGCTCTTTAATGATGATAATGATGTAATAACTGTTAACATTATCTTAGAAGGCTGTGATGTGTCTCATTGCACACATCCTATTGGCATTAATCAGGGGACAAGCGTAATCTCAACCCAAACATGTCAGGGGAGTGGTTGGGGTGGAGGTGTGACTGGAGATAAAAAGGAAAGGCTGCTGCTTTCTAGGAAGGAAAGGAAGATCTCCAGCCCCATCACCACTCTGTGGGGTGGCCTCTGTGTCAGAGGTGGGTTTGACTCTGCTCTCAGCCGTTCCTCTCACTCAGGCAAGAACCAGCTCTCTTCACGTGCCTTGTGAGATGCTCAAGGTAGGGATCTTTTCAGTCTGGTCTCCCTTTATAGTAAACAGCAGCACAGAGAAAAAGCTCTGAGAATTTTCGTCAGTGCATCTAAAATATCAATCACTTTATTTTTCTGCATATGCTACATTCAAGATACAGGACATCTAATGCATCCTACCTGGGTTTCAGTTATAGACCAGTAATCAGACAAGAAGAGCCCAGTGTTTTTTACCTGGGGTGCTATGAGGGAAGCACCTAGGCAAATGCAAAAGATGGAACTTTCAAAACCAATTAATTTAGATCACATATCAATGGAAATATTCCTGCTATGTTGTCTCCAGTGTCATGCAAGAGATTTTGAAGCAGGTCATTTTGCTTTTGATGAATAAAGCAGTCAAAATCCACAAATAGAAAAATAAAAACCCAACACTTACCTAGCTCATGTCTCATTTGTTTTTTTTCTTCTCATTATGAAAGGTAACATTAGACCCCAATGTAGAGTTTTATCTTTTTGTTAAGATTAAATATGCAGCAAAATGTACAGGGATAATTTCACTATTTGTGATAATTTGCTGTTTCATTAAAATTTCATTAAATGTATGTCTAATGAGGTTCCCTTGGACTCCTGATCTACTTCTGCCACAGTAGTTTTGAAGATAGTTCTTAAATGGACACCAAGAGATTGCAGACATTTTGGCTCATTGAGCACCTTGTTTCTCTTCTACTATTCATACCCTGGCAATTCTATTAATCTGATCAACACGTACTTTACATGGAACAGGTTGCTATTTTTGAATTTGAAAATTTCCAGTAAAGGATTTCCTAATCAAACCTTGATGTATGTTTAACCAGCCTGGGTGTAAACCACAGATGCCTCTGTCCTGGATGGGAAGCCACCTCTATGCCTTTTGGAGGGAATCAGAATGGATTCTGCCTGATCCCCCAGCCCAGTCTTAGAGCTCAGTGCCACTGCTCTGAATGGTGAGTTTGAAAGGCTGCAAAGATCTCACTCAGACAGAACCTGTGATTTAGACACAGGCTAGATGTGAGCCTCTGGAGGTAGGTCTGAGGTGGCAGCATGCCTTGGGCTTGCAGAGGAACACAGGTGTCTTAACCAGGTTTGATCTGACCTGCTGGAGATGGGAGATGTTTACAGAGAAGCTGAAAGACTGACTGAAGCAGAGGG
Organism: Pachyramphus minor; assembly: GCA_013397135.1. Classification (NCBI taxonomy): domain Eukaryota; kingdom Metazoa; phylum Chordata; class Aves; order Passeriformes; family Tyrannidae; genus Pachyramphus; species Pachyramphus minor. Next base: position 126,497 of record VYXB01001749.1, on the reverse strand, counting down.
GTAAAGTGTGTCTTGCATATGCTAAGACTCACTTTAAGTGCCTGTTTCCTGACCTGGCTGCTGGTATCAATTACACCTGCACACAGTGTGGCCTAAGTAACCAGCTCACACGTGGACACCTGCAAACAGGCACCTGCAGGTGGTTGCCTTCATCACACATCTGAGTCGGGAATGGCAAAAGAGCTGGGACCATGGCTGAGATGTTACATGTGGGCAAGATTATCGCACAAGAGAGACCAGAGAAACTGATTACGAGATAGAACCATGGAAATTGCTGGAGAAGGAGAAGCTCATATTGAAGAAGATCATATTGAGGAGTGGTCAGGAGAGAAGGAAGAAGTACAGTCACAGACATGAGTTTTGAAGAAGAGGGCATAGCTGCCATGGATATGGAGCCTAACCAGTTGTTTTGGAAGGCAGTGACAGGTTGAGTTGCCCAACTGTGCAGGTCTTTCCTAGGTGGCTAGGAGATCCCAGTGCCAGCTCTGCTGATAACAGCTCCATGTATTCATGGCCCCACATTCCTGGTGTTTATTGAGGGGCTTGCTAGAATAAGGGAGGAAAGCTCATGTTGGATGCAGGAAAGATTGAAATTGACATTCTGAGTTTAAATAGGATTATACTAATTAATCATCCTCCTGGGAATCTGACAGATCCTGACGGATGTGATCTATCCAATCACATTAATCGTCTCAATGTGATGGCAGCTCTGCATGGGCCACCCAACTCCACTTGTCACAGAGCCAGCAGCTGGGGCCATGGCCACAACCCCATCCCTCAGAACAGAGCAAAGCAGCCTGCAAGCAGCCTCACAGCGGGTGTAAAGGCAAAGGCAGCCAGGGAATTCAAAGGAAACCACTTGCTAAATTCTGCATGACCTTTTCCTTCATTTACAATAGGGATGTGGTGTTTCCTGGGGAAGACTAGAATAGGACGAGGGTATTTCTCCCTTTAGATATTCTTAGTAGTTTTGCATTCTCAGTATTTTAAAAACATAATACAGATATATTTCCATGAACATAGGGATACATTTTGTGTTTTACTTTCTAGATATGGAACTTGTTATTAAAGAGATCTAATATAATTTAAAATAGGCCTAAAGTTTAGTATTTTGGCTAAATAACAAAGTCAGTGTTTTCTAAATAAAAATGAAATAGGGAGAAATTGCCATTTGTTTTGTATTTTACTTTTACCACTGTAAATGAAAGTATGTTTGGAAGACTGGCTGATATTAGGGTGTGATGTTCTGATTTCTGTGCAGTATATGCACAGAAATGCACATCTGAATTCAGCATCCTTCATAAGCCTCTGTAAACACCGCAGCACTGAACACCCAAGACCGTGACAGATGCCTCACAGGAAGCCAGCTCCATATCTTGACATAGCAGTTTCTACTTTTTCTTAGGAAAATAATTTTTCATTGACAGGTTTTGGAAATGAAGGAGATGTCTCAAATAATTCCCCAGTATAAATATCACAATGATATGTTAATGTTTTAAAAGAATAGTAATGTTTTGGGGTGTGATACTAAGAAAACTATGACACTGCCACCTCGTGGATTCTGAGATAATATCTTGATCATGTTTTATCATCATTATTTACATAGTGGCATAAATATATTTTGCACTTCATGGCAAAAAATTAGCTCATTTCTTACCACAGAATTTTGAAATATAGAATCCATATTTTTGTAAACATTTAAATTTCTACTGATATAGATGAGCATCTTACTATGTAAGCAACTCCATAAATTAAGTTCCTAATACTTTCTCTTTGAAACTTCTGAGACATTCTCACATAAGCAGTGTAGTAGTCAAAACTTGACAATTCTTTCCTCTATAGCATCCACAAAAGCTAATGCTGAATTGAGATGTAGTGATACTCGCAAATTGTGCCTGGAATTTAATTTTGCTTGAGTTGTTGAAGGCCACTATTACAGGGAAGGACTTCTCCATATGTAATTGTTCATTGTAATATAAACTGAATTTCATAATTAATCTCTGAAAAAGTCTGTGGTATGTGCATCTGAGAAATCCTTTCACTTCTGGTAAATAAATAATGTGGGGTCTGAAGTGCCCTATTCTGTTGGACCCAATGAATCAAGAAAATGTGAAAAAAAGCATAAGAATTTCTTTTTTTCCTGGAGAATTTGAACCACTCCTTCAGCACAGCATCAGTGGCTGCCTAATGAGGCAAGGCATGAGAGAAAAAACCCCTAACATATTATGGAAAATTCAGTGCTGTCCTTGCTCTTTGAGTTTACCATGAACAGCACTAAGATCCCAAATCCCATAAATGTGGGAGCCAATATTTGAAGCAGAGCTTTTGTGAAACATTGCTGCAGTTTGATGTGCAACATGAATCCGTTTTGAGACCAAACTGTTGGCAGCTGTAATAACCAGTGATATCAATATTTGTATCAAGGCAGCCTTTCCCTTTAGGGGAATGAAAAATAGCACTTCTGCATATTTAAAATCAGCTATGAAGACATTTGTGAAAGAAGAGCAGTTGTGCTGTACAAAGACAAAGCAGAAGCTAGGGGAATGACCTTAAACCCCTAAAATAAACAATGCCTGAAGACTGCTGTAGTAGAAAAATTGGAAAACAGACACCATTGCTGAAATAAACTCCATTATGGTTCATATTTAAGGCTAGACAGTGATTCATACTGTTTCACTAAACTCAGCATGCTGCAAAAGGCACTTGAAATAATTAACACTTAGAATTAAACTACTTAGATTTCCCATCATCAAACATTTAACTTTCTGTAATTCCCTCTGCAGCTGTGATTTATTCGCATTTATTATTTTCTCTGTTTACCAGTTTTCAGTTGCTTTTTAAGTTGCTCATACTTCCTTCTTCTGTAAGTCTGAACACTGGCTTATTGTTTGGCTTTAGCTCTTGCATCTTACTCATACACTTCTGCTGGCTAATTAAAAAAATGTATTGCATCAAATATGGTCTTCAAATTGCTGAAAGGAGTTTTCTGTTTATTTACTTTTATCACTACTTTCACCTTACTTGTTATTCATAACATGCATACTCATTACTGCAGTTTGATTGTTTAATATTGGCAAGAAGATCACTGAATATATTTTTTCCTATTTGTCTTACAAAGAAACCCCAACATTTTGTTTTTATAAGGTGTAAGAGGAAGTATCATTATATTCAAAGCTTGTATTAAGTAATACAGATCAGAGTCCTTAATATGACAAAGTTACTGAATTTGTGGAGACAAAGGCCTGATAGATAACTTGAGAAGAACGGTCCTGGGAAATATTAGAAAATTCACCATCTTTGACAAAATACACTTAGAAGTGTTTTTCCACTCATTTGCAACAGTGTGAATCTGGAAGTTTTCCTGAGCCAGTTGCTGATTCCTCAGGTTTTTGTTTCGTTTATCTTCATGGACATTTCTGCCATCCTTTTTTCTCCGCCATGTTTTGTACTTGCATATACAGCTGGCATTCAGTCTCATCTGCCACTGAGTTCCATGATTTAACTAGTATCTGTGTGGGGAAAAAACCTCCAATGCTTCCTCCTGTACGTTTTATCCTCTCTGCCTTGTCATTTGGTTTGTTTTCTTCTCCTGTATTTTTAGAAATACTGAATATTTTTCCCCTACATTTTTTTTGTTTGTGATACTTTAATTTCTTTGTACCTTTTACATTTTCCCCTTTTTGTCACTTTTCTAATTTGGCAAATCCTAATCAATTTAATCTCTTTTTTAAAAAACATCCTTGTCATTGTATTCAAAACCTTTTTCTAGTTTCACCATGTTTTAATCTCAGTCCCAGAAGCCCATGAAAACAAATTCTTTCCAAACCAATAAACTTTTCTTAATACTAATATAATGTTTCAGATTTTGAAAATGTACAAATTTCTTTTGGAATATATTTCCATTTAAAACTAGCCTGAGAGTTGGTCACTCAAGTGTCAGAAGCCAAATTAATGCAGGCTGGGTGTGAACTGCACACCCATATGTGCACAATTGTTTCTTCATTGTTTTTAAAATTTATTGCATGTATATGACTGTGCAATTCCTAGCCCTTGTGTTTTCCCAGTCAATTTGGGGAAAATCTGTTTATCCCTCAAGGGAAACTATGGGAAAATATTAGCAGACTATCAGATTTTGACTAAGTTAGTCAGCATTGTCACTGCAAAATACCAGCTTAAAAAAAACAAAACAAAACAGGTCTAACTGCAGTATTCAGTTGGATAATTTACTTGCTCTCAAGGTACTTCCAAAGGAGGGTAATTTTTCTTGTTTCTGTGTGTAGGTGGACTTGAGGGTTAAAATTTGAATAAGAGTTTATACTGCTGTGGCTTCACAGGATATTCTGGTGAACATTTTTGCTAACCTTCAGAAAATGCTGCTATTATTACCCTTCCTGTGATTGGTATTTGTTGAAATAGTTAATAGTTAGAAGATTTCCCAGGGCATGCTTGGATTAAACCTCGAATAATGACAGAAGGTGCTGGTCAACACCTCTTAACAGAGCAGGGGGCTCAGAAGGAACTAAGGAAGTGGATCTTCCTCCTGTTGATACCCACCAGGATTGTTAAGCTGACATAAGCCCCCAAATTTTGTTGATGAGCTCCTTTTCACAGAGCTCATCACCTCAGAATTCAAAACATAAAGCTCAAGCTCCTGTAATTGCTGAAAATTAAATTCACCTCACCTAATTTTGAAAGTATGAAAGCCTGGTATGCAATGTAAACTAGTCAAATGTAAATGTAAACTAGTCTCTGTATTCAATGAGGAGGGGAGGATCTATCTGGAGAGCGACCGTTCTGGCTTCCTCAGACATTAGCATGTCCTTTCGTCAGAAAGTTTGGATTGTTGCTAGGTGAATCCCATCCTGAGAGCCACCATGGAGTGATATTCATAAGGGAAGCAAACTTATTTGTAAAGGAAACAGCAAATAAGGAACCTAAGAGGAAACCTGACAGATAACCTAGCCAGTCCCATTATTCTCCTCCAGGCAGCTGGGATCAGCTTGTAACTGCACTCCTCATTCTGTATGCAAGGTCCAAGAGTGGAATGATGGTCATTATTCAAAGTCTTAAAAAAGGTACATCCCAGAAAGGTGTTAATTTAAAAGATAAGTTAACAATGGTCTTCAGAGAGCAGATATCAAATATCAATCATGGCTCTGCTGTCTTTCAGCTTTCCTGTGGCATTTTTCAGAATGGCATGTATTTACTTCCCAGCAGCTCTGTGGGTGGATGCATGGGCCTATGCTCTGGTGTGGCTGAGTTCAGAGGCAGGATGAAGTGAGGTGCCAATATCAGCAACCTCAGAAGGCTTCACCTTTTTTGCCTTCATTACCTTCCCCCAGGGACACACCCTACCAGTGTGGTGCAGGTTTTGTGCAGGGAGAGGAGGCTGCGTGGCTGTGCTGCAAGGTGAGGTGTCATGATACATGTCTGTGTGGGGCTGACTTCTCTTTTGGGCGGTGGCCCTGTGTCTCAAGGCTGACCCCCAGTACTGCAAAATAGAAATACAGCAGTTAATGCAACACCTCACATAAACTGAAGACACTACCATAATACCTCAGATAGTGGAAAGCTACTATAAAAGTCTGTTTGGAAGCAAGATGATAGCATGAATTCCAGAAAGAACCTTAAGGGCAAAAATACAGAAAGAAACTAAGAAAAGAAATAAAAAACTGCAGGCAAAAGTGAAGGTCAAACCAAACTTTAGTAGCTGTTGAGAATATTTTGAATCTTATAATTAACTATTTGAAGAGGTACAATGTTTCTTATGAAATGAGGACTTATATGATTAGGTATCCGTAAAGATAGTTTGTTTGTGATCAATAATTGGGCTTTAAACAGGATTTTGGAGAAACCTGTAGAATTGGAAATCATTTTGGAAATGCATTAGAAAAAGGTTTCATCATTTTGCATCACAAAGTCAGCTACATGGTTTTTGTTATGCATGGCAATAATTACTTTTAGTGAGGTGTCATGATACATTAGAATAAATAGAATCCTTAAGAAGTAAGTTTTGAGGAATGAATTGGCAATTTTTTTAACTTACCTTTTCATATAGAAATAATTATTTTCTGGAAGAAAATATACATTCTTCCAAGTCAACTCTTCTGATTTTCCAGGAAGATTATTGCTTTCTAAGAGCATTACTCAAATACTATCAAGATGAATACCTTGAACTTACCAGTGCTCCTTTTTTTTTTTTTTATTTAGACTAAATATTAGTTTACTTCAACTGCTTGAAAGAAACATTAGAGTATAGGAATAAGAGTGATTTCACTAGATTGTTGCTTAAGTAGTCTGGCTTTGCATGTGAAGACCGGAGAACTTCTTATGTTATACAGGTACATAATCTAACCCTGGCACTATTATTTGTTGACTTTCTGTAAAGCTAAAGTTTTGATTAAGTTTCAGGTGTAGCAATGCAGTTAAGTTCATGGATAAGAGTTTTTCTGCTTGACTATCCTGTCTTGGTTTTCACAGAAGCATTTTTGGGTTTGCTTCAAGAAAGATGAGAAGTGAACATGGATTATTTCAGGCAGTCATAGCCTAAGAAGTTTAGACATTTGAGTTATTTATAATCTTGATTCAGGGAGGGATTTTTTAAAATTTTACTCCCTGAAGCAATGTCACTGTAAGTATGAACTCATCTTTCTTTATGAAGAAGATAATTGCATTCTTTCTAACACTGCTGTGCCAATAAAGTGGAGTGCTCTGACAGAGGAATTTCTCAGAACAAAAGGATGGCCCTTCTGCTCAAGGGAGATGTGAGAAGGTACAAGATGGACAGTGTCTCTCTCATCTGAACGTTTTCACTGGAAACTGGCTAAGAACTCTTGAAATGGTTTCAGAAGACGTCAGTTGATGAACGGTCATAGACAGGACTGAACCTCTTCTTCATATTTTCCACCACACAAGTTAATTATCAGTGGTCTTGGCAACAAGGAACTGCCCTTCTTGTAATGAGCTTCATTATGAACTGTAAAATTGCCAGGAACATTAAGTATTTTGACCTGTTATAGTCCATGCCTCTGTAGCTCTGTTGTTGTCAGTACTCAGCATAACTAACCTAAAACCAACCTGGAAACATCTCTGGAAGCACTCATAGTGAGTATGGTGGAGGCAAATCCTGGGATTATAGAATCCCCAGGACATTCAGAATTCAAATCTTCTCCTTTCTCAGGATATAAATGTTTTAGGAGGACAACACAGTTCAGTGTANTCAAATCTTCTCCTTTCTCAGGATGGTTTTTTAGCTTGATCACATGCATATAAATGTTTTAGGAGGACAGCACAGTTCGGTGTGTTTGACAATAAAAACATTTCTGTGCCATAGAATCACATAATCACTTAGGTTGGAAAAGACCTGTAAGATCATTGAATCCAACCAGCACTACCAAGCCCACCACTATACCATGTACCTGAGTTCCACTACTACTCTTTTAAATATACCCTGGGATGGCGACTCCACTACTTCCCTGCAATCATATCTGCCATAATGTGATCTTCTGCTTTTGCTGGTATAATTCTGCTCTGAATAATTCTCAAGAGAAAAGATAAGAAAATAATCAGTCATACCATCAGAAGGAGACAGATTTTAGATAATCCTCCAGAGACTCCTGGCACAGGATTTGGCAGAGACCTGGCCAGTACTCTGCAGACACTTTGCACATTGTCACACCCTGGGCTGCCAGGCTTCTTGCCTTTTCTTTTGAACTTCTGCAATGCACCCAAGACTGAATGACAAGCCATGCACACTCCCTGCTTCCCTACTTTCTGGGAACAGGGAATAGAGGGTGGACATGGTGGGATCTTCCCACTGTCTCTTCAGAAGAGGCCAACACACCTGGTTAGGGGTGTTACACACTGCTGTTGCATCTCTGTGCATAGGGGAGGCAGAAGTCAGTTGAATACCTTCTTTGAGATGGTTTGACTTACTCTACCTTAATATCTACTTACACTGCACATGAATGGCAGTATTATTTATTCTTTTGTAGGATGTGCATCATATCTAAGGGGGTACTAGCCTGATATCAAATAGAAATTAAAACGCAAATTGTACTGCTAGAGGTTTCACTATTTATGTGATTAAACCTACCCCAAATGTGCTGAAATGAAATCAAATGGAAGAGTAGAGGTGTTCAACAGTGTGAGGGAAAGTTATAGAGTACTTGGAGTTTACATTCCAAAACTGGGAGTCAGCTTGAAGATGGATGAAACAATACCATGACATATTCCTGTTGATTCCAGTCAAGATGATTTCCTCTGTCTGTCGATAGCCTATTTTAAATTGTACCTCTATTTTTTCTCTACTACCAGCTTTATTCAAATGTAAATCTATTGAATTTAACAAGTTCTGATATTTATCTCGTTTCCTCAGTGTAGTTTCCAGTCTTAGCATGCCTTTTATCTTCTGAAAAGCCAAATGAAGAAAGACTTGCTGTTTATTATATGCGAACTGAAGCTCAGCATCTGCAAGACGTTGGAGGCTGAGGGGGTATTACTGGGTGCTGACCCTGTTCCAACACCCTTTCACAGGTCCCACCTTGTTGTCAGATAGAGTACTGGGCTGAGTGGATCTATCCATCTGATGTGGTATAAACTCTGCTATATTCTTCTGATTGCTACTCGATTGTTAAATTATTTGAATCCTCTCTTAGGAAGACTAATCCAATTAAGCTAACTTTTCGAGTTTGAAAATACCAGCATGAATAACAAAACCCAGCGTAATTAACAATTATGGGTCTTTTCATAGTCAAAGTCTAATGACCAAAACAGAAAAAATAGCATCAAATTCCCTTCCTCCTTACTCTGTAATGATGTATGGATAAATACAAGAAAGAAAAATGGTCAGTCTTTTTACATGAGACAAGTGAGTTCCTACTGGATTTATCACAGTAATACTTATTCGATGAGCCAGAAGTCATGGAAGCATCCAAGGGAAGAATTTTTGTTTCTAGAGAGAATGGTTGAGGTCACTGGGCAAGTAAAGAAGAAAGCTTGTATTCATAATGCTGCTACTAGAGCCTTGGATTAACATTTGGGGCTTTAATTTTAGCAGTGTCAAATACCATGGTGCTTAGAAGCAGCAGTACAAATATTTGCACTTAGAATCAGGGGTTTTATTCTTTTACCAAAGCATATGTGCTTCTACATTTTTAAATATAGTATCACATGTGAGATGAACCTCGCAGCCTAGGATGCTAGAAGATAGGGAGGTACCATGTCCAGGGTGCTTCCAACTCTATGGGCTGGAAGTCTGGAACCCTTGGCTAAGTCAAGAGCTGGGGTCCCAACATCTCATTTCTTGTAACCAGTCTGGACATCTTTCCTTCTCTTTTTGTTTGGTACCTTGGCAGTCCAGGGGCTCACCTAAGGTGAGTGGGTTAGATACAAAATAGATACAAAATGGGTACTTAATTAGAACATTAATTATAATACCAACTCTTCATCACAGCATGGTTTCTATGGGATTAAATACATTCTGAGTTACCAGGTCTCAAATGATGGGCAAAGGCCACAGTATTGTAGTGCTAGGTATGGAGCAGTGCTGCTAGGACTTAAATGAAAGATGTATGCTTGAACAGTTCAGCGCTGCCAAAATGCAAGTGGTTCTGGTAAACTCATCTGCAGAAAAGTAGAAAGCAGGAATGTTTTTTGTGTGTATCTCTAGTGTTAAATGGAGGTTTGAAGGATGTTAATTTTTGGGACTTCAGGAGTCAGCTGGAAAAATCAGTCCCTATTTTGAAGGTGGTAATTGGAGGCAAAGACTTTTCCCACACAGTTAGATTAAGTGCCCAGTTGTTTGCACTATGCATGCTTGTTTCACATAATGCAAAGTGCCTAACAATTGTACCCATGTGGTTGTGGGCATCAAATGGTAAAGAATAGCTGTCTGACAGCCTGCTTGGCCTTTAGCTATTTTTCTAAGCCTACAAGGCAAATTTAGCCAGGGCAGTGGGAGAGCAGCTACACCCAAGTAAACAGTCTGATTCAGAGTTTTTTTCCTTTGCCTAAATGAAATGTGCATAAGAGGAACACAGCAACCTGCAATCTGGAGAACACAGGGCTTCCAAACAGCAGCTTACTGTTGAAATATAATGTATTGGTGAGGAAGGCTACTTTTTTTCTTTTGTCATCCAATATAAAATGATCTTTTTCATCCTTCTCAGGCTGGCAATGCTGTAATCCCTGGTTTCCAAAGCTGTTCCAAGGAATAGCTCTCTCATTGCCCTGATGGCTGTGGCTTCTCCCAAATTCCACGGATTATGCAGGGAATGAAGCACAAGCAGGTCTGCCCGGGAACACAGGACGACGTCCTGCAAACGCTCTGTCGCCACCAGCCCAGGCTGCGGGTGCTTCTGCGCAACAATAGGCGGGGCCGTATTTCACTGTCAGCGCGGTGACAAATGGTGGCCCTCTGAGCCCCTGAGACATATGTAACTTGGCTAGCAATCAAAGGCAAGGGTCACGAATTGTCATCTTACATCTTAAAGCTCAATGAGACGGTTTTGTGTCGTATTAGTCTCTGTGTATTAAGTTTCAGCAAAGAGGGGGCAGGGGAGGAGGAAACAGATTTTTATCTGGAGTTAGGTGATGTTAAATGTTCTGAATAATTAGATAAGATTGTGTGTATCAAATCCTGTAAAGAACAGATCATGTTTTCTGATAAAGTATATCTGATTCCCTCTGTCTCCCTCCCTCCCAGTATATACATGAATGCATGCACACACACACGCACTTTTTTAGTGGTTTCAGGGCTTATTAAAGAATCCAGACTGATAGCTCTGAGAAACCTCACTCTTTCTCAATGGGGGAATGAATCCATATTCTGTGCATTTTTGGAAATCTCAAAAAGTAGCCAAAATAGGTGAAAATTCATTTTCCATGGCTGATAATTTTATGCTCAGCCATGGAGATTTTAAAGCCTGACTAAGCACCCATTGCCAGGGCAGTGTCCCAGAGCTTACATTACAATGATTGCTGATGCTTCAGCTCCTATTGAATTTTCAGAAAAATACACAAACCTTACCAGGAATAAGTGTACAGGGATACCCTGAATGTACTCCTGACTCCATTTGAAAGGAGCCTTGACCAAATTTGAGCCATGCTGGAAAACCCTGATGCAAGGATGTGATCATGTAAATGTGTCCCCATGGGCTGCAGCTCCTTTTGAGAAGTGAGGAGAAGCCAAGAGGAGGACTAGTCTTACCCCTTCTGTCCAAAACCAAATCCACATTCACCCCAAGACTTATCCAAATGAAAAGAAGATATTTTTCTGAGTAAAATGGTATTTTGAACATTTCTGTTGTTCATATCCTCTCACTTCCCTAGCTGCTGTCACATCAATGTTATTAAATTGGGATCTATGGTAGCTTATCAGGCAGAATGCCTGAAGGCTGTGGTAAGCAAACATATGATAGAGGTAGAAACACCAGGAAAATCACAAGCAAATCATTAAGATGAAGAATGTTTTAAAAACAGTGCCACCGCTCCAGAGGACTGCCAACCTGGGAGGACCACCACTTCGTTCTTTTAGCTCATTACAATCCAGTAAATCTGGTGTCAATAGAAAATATATCTGGGATGGACTTGCTGTCACTCTTTACAGACAAATGTCTTCTACAGCTGAAAAGGTTTGTCTTCGGCACCCCACTTCCTGCGGGGGTAAATGTGGAGAGCACCAGTTCCCACCTGCAGAGGACCTGTTGTGTGGAGTGATAACCTGAGCATCCTTCTTCCACTGCGTGGGCAGTAGGACCAAGCAAGGAGGCTGTGTGCTCCTTTCCTGCAGCTGTGTTGGCTGATGGCTCCCATGTGCAGTGGGGTTACAGTTTCTCATGTGATTTTATTGCATTTTGCTTGTCACATATTTGCTTGGCAATAGTGTTCCTTGCTCTGGGATCTGATTACTATGGAGGGAGGTGAGGTGTGGGACTTTGTCTCAGCTGTGTGCTGTGGTTGCCTGTGACTGGAGCCCCGGGACAGAGGTGAATGAGTGCTCCCCCATGATCGGTGCTCTCTTGGTTCTTATTCAGGGCACCCACAGGGCAGCTACACTGCAGCTGGTCATGGTACATGAAAGCTGAGACCACCATACTCTACCAAAAACTGACAAATAAGGTAATAAATGGAAGCAGCTATCCATATTCCCTTCCACATTTGTTTGTCCAGTGCAAATACTTTAAGAGTACCAATAGGTGAATGTTAGGCATGACATTGTTATTCCTTCCATCAAGCTCATACTTGTCTCTGAATCACAAAACTATTAGATGAAGAGCCATATATGCTGAAAAAATCCAGCACCTGATTGATATGAATAACTATGCAAGGCTCCAGGTCAGGGCAGGACTCTGCAGGTCGTGTGGAAAAGACTGTGAAACAGCACTCATATGTAAGCAATTCTTGTAGGAGATGTTGAACAAGAATAGCATCAACCCCTTCTCTTTCCTGACAGCAATTTTACACTTTGTATTGATGTACCCTTGAGGAACTAAATAGCATTTGAAAATATCTATAAAAACATGCTTAGTACTGCTGAGAGAGCAGAGGGAGGATGCAGAGACGAGTGGGCACTCTCTCTTCCCCGGCTGCTGTGCAAAGAGACAATGAGAGTGAACAGAGTCAGTGCTTACAGCTGTACCCAAGGATAGTTTAAAACAAAGAGAAAGATAATACTTTTGAAACCAGGGCCATAATTACTATTTATTTCAACAGCAATTTGCCTTATTATGGTGCACAGCATTTGTTACCTAGGCAACAGATTTCTGTAGAAGCCTGGCTCAAATTAAAGTAAATCAGGCAAGATCTAACATCAATATCAATATTGTATTTCATAACCAAAAGACTAGAGAGTCAGCAATTCCACCTAAGTGTTGTATTTTCTATTATTATTGTCATCGACAGATACAAGCAGCACAGTTTGCATCTAAGTAATACCTTTCTCTACTGTGCCTGACTGATCTTCCTCATATACATTTGCAGATAAAGTGAATTCTACAGAGTTCTGCTTTTTCCTGAGGAAGTAATTGTGGGCATGGATTACTGACAGGCAACACACTTCTGCAGCCATGTGTAGAAGAAGCACTCTTGACATGTCTAACCTGATATTTTATTTTCAAGCCCTTGCTCGAGCCTATCCTCCAAGTAATTTATGAGCCGGTATGTGCTTTGCTGTGGGCTTAGCTAGATATTGGTGTACACCTGGGGAGGAAAGCTTGGGTCTGGTCACTATCATGGCACCTGTGCCCTCTTGGGGCACAGATGAGCATGGAGGAGGTTGGGCTCCCTGGACCAGCCTACAGTCAGAGCTTATTCATGGGTTGCCCTAAGCTCAGGTGCTTTGAGTGAAACTATTCGGCAGGGATATGTAGGGAAAGCATCTATCCATGGATGTTCAATGTCCTTGTGCTTGCCTGCAAGCCTGTCTTAATCCCATAGCATAAGCAGAGGCCAAACACCATTTTATGAATCACAGAATCACAGAATCAAGTAGTTTGGAAAAGATCTCTGAGATCGAGTCCAACCCATGACCTACCACCATCTTGTCAAGTAGATTATGGCACTAAGTGCCACATCCAATCTTTTCTTAAATGCCTCCAGGGCTGGTGCCTCCACCACCTCCCTGGGCAGCCCATTCCAATGTCCAATTACCCTTTTGGTGAAGAACTTCTTCCTAATGTCCAACCTAAACCTCCTCTGGTGCGGCTTAATATTGTATCCCCTAGTCCTATCACTAATTGCCTGGGAGGAGAGACTGACCCCCATCTCACTCCAACCTCCTTTCAGGTAGTTGTAGGCAGTGATGAGGTCTCCCCTGAGGCTCCTCCTCTCCAGGCTAAACAACTCCAGCTACTTCAGCCGGTCTTCAGAGGACTTGTGCTCCAGACCCTTCACCAGCTTTGTTGCCCTTCTCTGGACCTGCTCCAGCACCTCAATATCCTTCCTGAACTGAGGGGCGCAGAACTGGACACAGTACTCCAGGTGTGGCCTCCCCAGCGCTGAGTACAGGGGAAGAATCACTTCCCTGCTCCTGCTGCCACACTGTTCTTGATACAGGCCAGGCTGCCATTGGCCTTCTTGGCCACCTGGGCACACTGCTGGCTCATGTTCAGCCTCCTGTCAATCAGCACCCCCAGGTCCCTTTCTGCCTGGCCACTGTCAAGCCACTCTGTCCCAAGCCTGTATTCATAAATATTAAAATTCATAAATAGTGTGTGGTTTGATGATTTTCCTACCCATTGGCAAATAATGAAAGGACTGAACATTTATAAATCATATTTAGGGAACAGTGTGCAGATATACTTTCAAATGTAGCTTTTGGGGAATAAAGGGTTGTATTTTAGGACTTTACCTTATCTGAAGGAACACTGGAAATGTAAATAAGTGAAGATTAAAATTTGTAGGAAAGGAGTCTGACTCTAACAGATACTTTAGAGTCCGAGGCAGAATGAATATAGAAAGACAGGGCTAAACACTGTAAACTATAAATACATTCATCTCTTTCTAAATTCTGCTTAAAAAAATGTTAGTCAGCAAAAAATAGCTTGTAATGAACCACTGATCATTCTAATGCACCTTTTCTCATTTGAGTTTTACTTTTTTTTTTTGGGTTTTTTTTTGTGGTTTTTTTTTTTTGTAATTACAGAAATTCTGAAAAATATTCTGTCTTGAAAATTTGTATGGGTCGAGAAAAACTAATAGGAAGTTTGTAGTGAAGAGCAATGTTCAAATATTTGCCTCTTTTAGGCAGCTCTGCCACCATAATCCTTTGGTAGGGGATTTTCTCTGCAGATTTTTGACCCATTTTATAGACTTGAACAGCTATTACAGTCTTTCCTTTTCAGATTGGGCTTCTACTCTTGGCAAAGCCACCATCCCTGTTATCTAACCCTTCCTTAATGTACCTCAGTCAGCCTTTCTCCATCCCAGGGCTGCTGAAACACTGGGACTGTTGTAGCAATTACAGACAGACTCCACAGCTGCTTTGTGGCTGCCTGTCCATCCTGGTTGCTTCTCCTTTGCACCCCTCTGCTGAAGGCAGCACTGGGGTAGGGTGCCAGCCTGTGGGCTTGCTGTTGAGACAGTCACACATCTTCTGGTGATGAGCTTCAGGACTATGCCATTGCCTGTTATCCCGCCTTTCACATAATCTCTGAGAGTGCTGAAAAATCACTGAGAGAAAAGAAGTCCTGAGTGTTGGAGCCATTGGGCAGAAAATATTTTTCTGGAAAAAATTCATTAAGATGTTGCAATATGACCCCAAGGTAGTGCCCACTTTCTGAGTGCCTTTAGAAGTTCACAGCTGCCAATAAATACCGCAGTGGTAAACAACCCCAGCTGCCTGATGTCGAGACTACAAGAGCTATTTAGTAATCTGAAAGAACTTGGGCTTGCTGTGCCACACTAGAGTTGTTTAACACACACTTGGGAAAGTTACATCAGTTTGTGCTGAAAATGTTAGATGCTTTTCTTGATAATATGCATACTGACTGTTGATTCGATATTTCTAATAATACCAGCAATCAAATATAGGAAAGACTGTTCCATCTTAATACAGATGGAGAAAGAGGTACATATGTTGAATCATTCCCTTGTTGGCAAAAGGTAGGAGTTTTACGCAGCTTTGGCAAAAATACGCATTTATTAGTTACTAAGTTTCCCCTAAATCCTTCCTGATTAGCGTCTTAGGGAGGTGCAGGACTTTGGTGCAGGTTTTGGACGAGGCGTTTTCACTGGCATCCGTGACTGTTAATGATTAGCAAAGGTCCTCTGCTTCTTTTTTTCCGAGAATATCCTGGCCATGTCTCAATTTTCCAACATGCAAATTCCCCACTTTGATTTTAATAAGCCATTGAACTGTGTATGCCACTGTACTGTTGTTTTTGGAGCTGCTCAGAAATTATTTTTCTTAATGAAAATTATGCTTTATGATGAAAAATGAAGATCATGTTTTCAATTGAAAATGGTTTTGTTTTGATACCTCAAATGTCTCATGGGAGCAGTAGTCTGCATGCTTCATATTCCAAAGCCTTCAGCTGTGGGGGCTTCTTAAACAAACTGCTCCTCCCTTGACCTGCAGTGTGAGTTCCTGGCTGTAGGACTTGAAAATCTGGGCAACAGAGGGGACTGGAGACAGCTACAGCTTTGAAGTACCACAATGACAATCCTGAAATGTTTTGGGTTTTTAAAGAAAAAAAATCAACACAACAGCAACACCAAAAGTCAAACAAATCACCTAGAAAAAAAATATTATTTAGATTTCTCGTAATCTACTTTAAAAAAAAAGTAATTTAGATTTCTGGTAATCGGTTGTGAGGGTTCGACCCTGGCTGGATGATAGGTACTCACCAAAGCTGCTTTATCACTCCTCAGCTGGACAGGGTTGAGAAAATGAAACAAAAGGCTCATGGGTTGAGGCAAGAAGAGGGAGCGATCACTCACCATTTGCCATCAAAAGCAAAACAGACTTGACTTTGACAAATTAATTGAATTTTTTATCAAGCAAATCAGAGCAGGGTAATGAGAAATAAGCCCAAATCTTATAAAACACTTTCCTCCCACCTGCCATGGGTTTTACCAGGGATCAATTTTTTTCTCAAACTCCCCCCTCCACACAATTACTATAAGTTGAGAGAGGTTTTATACAGACAAAACAGAGGCTTGACATAAGGGGTATAATACTAAGATTTATTACTAACAAGATAAAAACTAAGGAATAACATATACTACAACAGTTCTAATTAAACTAGCTTATCTTATGAAAAAGAACGTTAGGTTGATATTTACAAGTTCGGCTTCTCTCAGATTTTCAGTCTTTATTTTCCCCCACCTTGGGAAGGCAAGGGAGGGGGGAAGGTCCTTTTCTGTGAGCTTGGACATTTGGCCAGGTGCCAGGTCTAACAAAGCATTTCTCCTTCCTTTTTTTCAGTTCAGGAGAAAGGTGTCTTTTCTGTAAAATCATCATAAGTATTCACAAAAGCATTTCTCCCCCTCTCTGTACCAATCCAGGGGGGAGAAAGGTTCTTCCTTTTGAAACAGGTACTGTAGCACTTGTTAAGTGTCTTTTCTGTTATCTTGAGGATGACAAGTTCAGTGTGTTGTTGCTGGAGATTCCTTTCATTCTCTCTCTCTCACTCGGCTGGCTCTGCTGCATGATGACTTCAGGGTTGGGTCTGTCCCTTCTCCTTTCGGGACAGGACCAGAGGCTAGGAAGATACAGCCAGGCTGCTGAGGTCTTCTATGGCTTGTAGGGGACACTTACTGCATTATGGTCTGTACCACAGTTATAGGGGATAATGGCTTTGAGTCCTTTCCCCTGTTCCTGTGGGGTCCTTTGCAGAAGGACACTTACTTCACCATAGTCTTCAGCCACGACTACAGAGAATGGGTTTGAGTCCTTCCTCTGCTGTGTGGAGGTCCCTTTCCCACCGAAGATAGTCCTAAATAGACCTCTCCTTGTGGGTCCACCCAGGACAACAGCTCTTCCTTTCTCTGCTGTCCTTTTTGGGTCACAAGTGAGCTGCACCAGCATGATCCCTCACTGGGACTAAAAGTCCTACTTGAGACAACTTAATCCAGCATAAATTTCTCTCTCCAAGGGCACAGGTCTCTAGCAGGACTCTGCTTCAATACAGACCTCTCACAAGGGTCACAACCTTTTCAGGCACTCCTCTGTTCCGGGACAAATTGCCTCATTAACTGCTGGGGGTCTCTCTGCACCCCAGTTATCTTCTAAAGGTAGCAGGGGTTTGTAACTTTCAGTCTTTCCCCTGCTGGAGGGAAGGGGGAAAACTCCTAATGGAGGACAGAATAATGCTACTTCTTCCAGAAAGCTGATTTGTGCTGCACCAGAGGAAGGTTTATAAGACATATGCTTGATGAAATTACAAATAGATGCACTTGAAATATGCAAACACAAAGCACTGAACACAATGGAAACTAGGAAACAGGAACTGTCCACCTGCACTTGAGTGATCAAACTCTGCTGCTGCATAAGAAATCTATAGCTCTCAAAAATGCTGAGCATTCCACATTAGCTACAAGTGCTTTCAGACAATTTCAGGCTAATTTTCAAGGTATTTGGATCAGAAAGTCTTGCAAGGGAGGTTTTTTTTTTTATTGCTTAGCTACTGCTAAGGCTTTGCATGACAGCCTCTTGAATGTCATCTGTTTTCCTGTCTGTGTTCTCATTCTTACTATATGGTCTTAGATTTTTTTAAAAATAAATATATTATCTATTTAAGTCAGAACCTGCCTTTTCATTTTAGCCCTCCTACGACAGCAGCAGGTCTTGATTTTTTATTCTCAGACACCTTCCTCTCACTGTTTCAGTTACCTCCTGTTGCTGTTTGCACAACTGGGGCCTTCTCACGCTTATATGCACTGTGTCATAGGTCTCTGAATTGCCTGAGTTAATCTCTGAGGATTTGCCTTCTCTTTTATTGTAATGGCCTGCCTTGGACAGGTTTTGCAGTGCTAAAAAGAAGTTGGGGAGAAGTTTCTTTCTATACAAACCTTGGGTTTAAAATCCACTAGTTTATAGTATACTCGGTGCCAAATTTGCTTTCTTTGTGAGAATCAACGATTTTCAGCCTATAATAAGATGATTGGCTGGACCTTATGGCTGTGTCTAAAATGCTTTGTGCCTTTGTGATCTGTGTTAAACTTGTGTTTTTCATGCCAGTGAACTTCATGGTGAGGTATTCTCATTTCCTAGCTTCCCTGTGTTCGTTTCTTTCTACATCCATTCTCCTCACACCTTTTAACCACATAGCAGCAAAACAAGCATTCTTTGGGTGGTGGGAGTCAAGCAAAAAATTTTGAGGCCAATTAAGGACTTTTTGTGTTACTTTAAAGTAGCAAGCACTGAGGAATGGCAGATTCACAGAAAATTGATGGAGTTTAGGCATGTTAGTTGATATTATCCTAAAAACAAACTATTGTGTCTTCCAAGATACCTTATATCTTTTGACTGTTCCCTTCTCCCTCTCCTGCTTCCATGAGACTGATGGAGCAGACATGATTCATTGACTGACTCCTTTGATGTCAATGGGATGAAAGCCACAGCCAAATAGAGCTATGGGCTTTTAAGGTGACTTGGTGTATTATTTTCTGTTTTTTTTAATAAAGCTATTATAGCAAATCTACACCTGCCAAGATAATTGTAATACAACTGTGTTTCCCATAGTGGTATTCTATAATTATATTGTGCCCGTGAAAAAAAGTGCCTTCAGGATATTTCTGTAGGCTGCTCTTCTACAATATTAATCTTGATTGATAATCTGATAGGTAAACCTGTTTACCTATCATGCAGTTAGTTGGCTTCCTTTGTTAAACATGACAAGATCTACTTTTCATTCAAAGAGCTTGAATTGGCTGAGAGGAGGTAACCAAACTGGCAGTCCTACTCCGATATGTGAGCAAATGAACTGCAGCATTAGCTCCCACGTTTGCCAACTCTTTGGGATGTGACCAAATCTCAGATTCAGAGGTGCTATTTTTTAATGACCTAGAGGTGTTTCAGCTGCATGGGCAAGTCAGATTTTCTTCTCCCTGACTCATGTCATCTGTGTAGATTCTGCCTGTGTAACCTCTCAGACAGTGCTGCAGAAGTTGGGTATACCTGTAAGTGCCTTTAATGGTTCTGCAGAACCATGTGGAGTAAAGAGTGGTAAATGCATACTGTAACTAGAAAATACGCAGGTATCCATCTACTAAAGGACCACAGCATCTTCTGAATAAAAAACTTGGTTGCTGTGGAGACACAGTTTGAAGAGTAAATGAACACTTCAGATGATCTTCATTTATTAGTCTGTTCTGACCAACATAGATATGAATGCTGATTTTCGCTTCCCAGAGAAGAGGACTGTAGTGATTCCAAAATTCTAGATATTTTATTTAATCTTTTTCAAACAACTACCTAAAGCTTCTTGAAGATTAAAATTAATCAATTTAGGTTTAATTGAACCGTGTTTTAAAAATCACAACATGTATCTTTACTCCTAAGGTAGGTTTAAAAATAACCAGAAAACATAACTGCTGAGACTATAATTGAACAGTATTTATCTTTTTAATCGCTTGTTGGTTATGTTCCAGGCTTAGCATCTATGGCTGAATATTCAACAAAATGTCATCAAGATTTTCTTTCTAGATTGCTACTTTAGTGCTTGAGGCATAAATTAATTCTTATTTTCAACTGTTAGTAATTTAGCCAATACTCATTATTTAGTATGCTGGATCTATGACAGAAACTTGCCCCTGCACAGGCAAGTGTCTTTGAGTTTGGTACAGTATTAAATAACTGATGTTGTGACAATCTTTCAGAAATGTCATCACTCCTGCTTGTTAAATGGCTCTTCCACACATTTACAAACCAGCTGATAGCAACATGGCTTGTTAGCTCAGCTTAAATAGTGGCTTCAAAGATATAACTTCATTTACAGAGCAGAAGAGATCTTAAATTTCTGTCAGAGTGGTTTTACAAACCATTAAACAAGCTGCCAGGCACAGAGATGCACTGAGAAAAATGAGGAGGAGCAAGGGTGCTGCTGAGAAGAGGATCCCATGTGATTCCCCTACTGCAGCCCTCTGGGCCCCTACCATTACTGATAGTACTCTGATGAGTACTCCTCCTTGGAGACGGTTTCTTCCAGTTAGATAAATACCTAGGCATCCACACACTCTGCCTCTTCTTATTTATTAAAAAAACCCCCCAATAATCTGAAAAGCCTTTCTATCCCTATTGTTGTACAACAGCAAAATGGTATAACTGCTCTGTGGCTCTGATGTATAATCAGATTCCAGAGGCAGCAGATTATCACTAACCCACTCCCATTTAAGCTCAGATGACAGACTATTCTTTCCATTAATATGTTGATTTTTTTTTTATACAAACAACAAAAGATGGAATATGGAATGAAATAAGGAGGATGTGGAACTGAATGTTCTTTTTATCACCAGCTAATTCACCTTTTAAAACCTATGTACCACCTACAGTACCTCTGAAGATGGACTTAAAGCATCATGATGCCTGCCTCATATTTTCCCTGTTTGAATGTATTTATATTTAATCAGGGTATAGTGTATTTTTCCAGATACTACTTTGCCTGCAGCTATAGCAGCAGCCTTTTAGAAGAGTCTTTTAAATTGTAATTAAATAAAACAAATAGAAACAGAAAAAGTGCGGAAGCTGTTCATTGAGGATAAGAGCATTCAGGATGTAAGAGGTGCTATTTTTCTGTGTTGACCTCTAATAATTTGCATAAACCACCTGCCTTAGTTTATCCAACTGTTAAATTGTTATACGTGCATGTTTTTCCCTCCAAGGGTTGTGGACAGAACTCATTAATGTTTCATAAACACTTTCAAATGCTTTTCTAAGATCATCCTATTCATAGTGGGTCACACTAATGAGATCTACTGATAAAAGGTAAAAACCAAGTATTATTATGATATTATTCACACACAAATATTTTGACAGAGGATAACAATCATGGCATCTTTACAATGAGAAATGTATTATAATTTTTAATTAAAGCATTATTTCTAATTAAAACAGCATTAATTCTACGGCAATAATATGAATTTTTCCATTGACAAACCAATCAAAATTCTGATACTGATAGAGATTCTGCAATTAAATCCTTTATAACACATCACAGCTCTGACTTTGATTTTTATCTCTCTGTACATAACAACTTGATTCCCTCCCAACTTCTTCCCTCCTCATCCTCAGTTAAGATTATTGACTATCTCCAGTGACTCCTGAAACGGGCCAGGTGTATGTGCAGAGAAAGGTGTTGACCAGAAGCATTTAGCATGAGGCCCTATTTTCATTGTCCCCTGGTATCTCTGGGCTGGAACTGGGGCAATGTGGGACACCAGGCAGCCGTGTGCCTCTCGTGAAGCTGTGAGGGCAGGGTGCAGCAGGGCAGGTGTGCTGAAGTGCACAATATCTCCCTCACAAGGCAATGGAAAGCCAGTATAATTACTAATTATATATATTACGGACACAGACAGGACCTTGAGTTAGTTCACTTCTGAATCAGGGAGATGTCAAAGTTTTCCTACATTACTTAAGTTTTCCAAAGAACTGTCTGCATTTTCAAGGTGAGGTCTCTTCCAAACAGACTCAAATACTTTTTCCCAGGACACCCTCAACTTTTCTTGAAAATGATCCCTGAGGGTAGTGCTTAGTGCCTTGTGGAGGATTCTTAGTTCTCCAAATCTGGGCATAAGGTACAGACTTAATATGCTCAGATAAAGGTTAAACCTGCTCCAGCCAAAGTCAGTGGAATTATGGCAACCAAGATTTCAAAAATACATGAAAAAATATCATTATATACTGTATTGCAGGTCTTTTTTCTCTGTTTTCAGTCCTAGGACTGCCTAATAGATGTTAGCTTTGTTTACACAAGAATCCCCAAAGAAGTGCCTTCTGTGCAGATGGAATGAAATATACAGCCTGCTATAAAGCTGGCTAGAAAAAGGAAGTCCTGCCCTGTAGGAATTCATATATTCTTAGTTGACTGATCCTAGTGAAACATTTGAGAATGCATGTTACATGAGACAGAAAAGCTAAAATGATCACAGTGAATTGTTTCAACATTGTAGAAATCAATTTGCAACAAGCTTTTTAATTTACAATTCCAATGAAATTAAAAAGTTGCTGCTGAATATTTTGATTTATCTGAAACTCTGCTTCCAGTTGAAAAGATACAATAGCAATTGGCATACTGAATCCTGCTGGTGATTTTTGAGGCTATTTAATTTTGAACCACTATTTTTAAAAATACCTTTTTTGAGGAGGCTTTTTTGATTGCAGGTAGTGCATGCAGCAGCACAGGAGGAAAGTTCAGCCTGGGCGCGTCGCACTGTCCTCCAGGCAGGATGCCTGGGAAAGACAGCCTGCAAATGCAAGCACCTGATTTAGATGCTCCAAGGCTCCTCTTTATATGTAAATAAAACACTTCAGCATGGATTTTACTTAACTTCACATGGTCAGTTTTTGCACTAGGAAGGAGATGATCAGCAAGGTAGCAGAAGATACTGTGTGGCAGAAAGAATACTGTGCTGCCCAGTGATGTTTCCTTCATCAAATGCTTGGAAAACAATTTTGGCTCTTTAGGAAGGCAAACAGGCCCAGATTTATGGGGCTACCATACAGGCACAGGGTATAGATACTTGAAAGACAAAAAATAAATTTTAATTGATGCTTGATATCCCCTGGAAAGGAGCAGATAAAGTGTTACCCATCCAGAATGAAGACTGAAGAATTTTCCAGGAGTCCACACATGAAGCACTGCTGAAAATCTATAGTATATCTAACAATGTACAAATCTGTTACCTGTTAACCTGAAACAGCTTTTAAGAGCTTTGAAGATAATAAGTAACATGGATTTTGTTGCTTTACGAAAAGTTGAGGTCCTGAAGAGGCCTTTTGCTTTGCTATTGACCTACTGAATATTATGAAATTTAAAAATATGGGTCAGATCTGGCCTAAAACCGCTTTTTTTAATTTTTTTTTTCTGCTGAGACTGATGGTTGTGAGTTTCCACTACAATGACCAGAAGAAGGTAACTGAACATAAGGGACATCCAGAAACTTATAGGCCGTGGAACATCAAAGATCAAACAACCTACTCTTTCCTGGTCAGCTATGGGGATACAGCTAGTAAGTAACTCCTAGAGTGGGCCTTTCTTTAGAAACTTCTCTTTCTCTTGTCTCTAAAATACATTAGGCTTTCCCCATCTATATGGATGACTTTCTGCATATTTGACTTTTAATGAAACACAGAGGCAAAATGTTCTTTTGCAAGTCTTATGAACACAGAAAGATGCATTTCTTGCAAGGTTTTAATTTTGCCCAACATTTTTTGAAGGCCTGCCAGTGGTATCAACAGCAAAACACCACTGCATTGTGTTTAACAGAAAGTAAAAATATGATGTGCCTGTCCCAAAGACCATGATCACATTGTTGATCCTTGTAACACAACCATGGTACAATTGCAATAAAACATACTGTGGCTACAGGAGGTCCACAGTTCTCACTGACACCAAGAGGTGGAAGTACCCCCGAGAGTATGCAGTGATCCAGATGCAAGAAAATTTCCACCAGAGCAACTGAACCCTGCTCCACTGAAGAGATGGAATGAGACAGTGAAGGGTCTCGACTTTGCCCATGGCACCCACAGAGTCTGAGTGCTCCCTGGTGAGCTGGAAGCTGCTGACCTGGCAAAGCACTGTCAACCGAAAGTGACAGCCGCTCCTGTCACGTCTCATCTTTGCAGCTCAAGGACCAAAAGTAAAAAGCTCACTCTACAGAAGATCTGGAAAGGATGTCTTCTGATTATCTGACAGAGCCTGGCCACTTCATTGCTATTCTCTCAATACACCATAGAGGATACTAATAATGGCTCTATGTCACTGAGACAAGAATTTGGGACTCACTTTGTACCTGCAAGATTTTGATTTTATTCAACACATTGTATTCTTTTAACAACCAGAATAGCATCAGTGGGTTTAGCTGTGTGGAGAAACACAGAACTGTGCAGCTTCCAGCATCACCGACTGCAATCGTACACTGCTGGCTGTGCTTGTGAGCAGCCGTTTGAACTGCAGACTGAACCAGCAGGCACACCTGGCTGTGCTAGAGGAGGTTTACCACAGGTCTATGTCCACTTACTGACTCTTTAACATCCACATATTGTGTTAAGGTCTTCTCTGATGATTATATTTTTGTAGCATAAGCCCTGTTTTTGCTTAGTTGAGAAGATCATTACACACCTGATGATTTGGAAGCTCCACTGTGACACTTCCAAACTCTATTACTAACAAAAGAGCAAACCCAGCACAGAACTACTTACTATGTCACTTTTTGCTGCCAGTAAGTCTAAAGTAAGTCTAATCTGCAGCCTATAGACATAGCATTGGACTGAAGATTTGCTTTAAAATTTATTAAAAAAAATATATAAGAAGACATTAAAACTGACATCTAGCCTCGTGTGAGAATACTGATGCTAATTCACACACACTTAGAAATGTGTGCATTGAGTGTACAGTGTTTGCACTGAACAGACCTATGGTTGCGTATCGGAATTAAAGGAATAAAATAAAAAGTGTTTTCCCTTTGTGGCACCCATTTTGCAAATCTTTTTAGAATCACCAGGCTCTTAAAGCACCTGTAGAATCTCCATCCAGTCTTCAGGGCCACAGATTGCTGGTGTCCCAAGAAGATCTCTCACAGACAATGTCACTGAAAAGCCTCTATGCATGATCCCATCCTGGAAACTACAATTTACATTGAACTTCTTCAGGATATTGTAGAACATCTTTTACCTTGGGAAGGTGAGGACAATTGAGCAAATGGGCTTGTTGCAAGCTGCAGGCTGCTTCGTGAATCAGCGCTGATGACAACTGTCAAATGTGTTTTACATTTAACAACAAAGAACTTCCAAAACTGTCTGTTGACAGCTCACTGATTTGAATTTATTTAGCTAAATGTTTCCTATTTCTATGATTTCTTTCAACATGAGAATCATGGCCTTTAGTGCAGTTCTTATCAAGAGAATCAGGCTCTTGTTTCTTCCCAGCAGACTGAGCTCTCTGTTGTTTTCACTGGCAGATCTGTCCATTACCTCATATTAATACCCCTAAAGTAGAGGCAACAAGGTTACCTAAATCCAGTACTAAATGGCAGTGCTAACAATTTAACAATCTAGTTACAAGCAGTAAGTTAGAAGTCGTCTCTGCCTTTCCTTAGTTTCCCCCTTAATGGTCTCATTAGTTTTTGTAGTTGGGCACAGCAGTTAATGGCCTCAACAATAAATCCAGCAAAGTGAGGTTTTAAATCTTCAAGGTAGATCTGTGCTACTGGTTTGTCTTGTTATTTTCCATGTTGACCTCTGCTACCTTTATTAAGGTCATTCGCCCTTAACTTTAACTGTTTAAGATTCTAACAAGAGATATCTAACACTGAAATATTAAATTTGGACCACATATATGCTAAGTCAGGGAGTGCTCCAGGCTCTACAAAATGATGCATCAGGACCTTCCAGGACTACCATAGCTTAAAATTGGAAGCCTTTGAAAACAGTGACAGTAAAAAAATAGGGTTTTTATTTGTCTCTTGCACTTCTGTATTATTCAGGTTTTTCTAGCAGCCCTATGAGGGCTAGAGAGCTCCTTTTAAAAAAATAACAACACCACAAAACTGACAGCTTTTATTTAATCATATGACTTCAGGAAATGGGAACTTAAGGAAGAACAACAAGGAAAATAATAACCACAATCAGAGCTCAAAACTGGTAGCAATGTGTCCGACACAAAGATCCTTCATTGTGACTTCAGGATGAGTGTACCACAATATTAACTAGATTAGTGATAAAGATCATTGCATTCTGTGTTTCCTTTCTCTTGACAGCTTTCATGTCTGATTCACTATGGTGCCTATTGAGTCCAGGGGTATTTAGCTAGTGTACAACTGCAGTAAAATAGCCATGAATCATACCCTCAAAGTGCTCTTTACTGTAGCCACTAACACTTTACAGTGTTGTCTAGAAATCCAAAAGAGTGATTTAGTCAAACCATGCCTTTTATTTCATTTTTATTAAACCTGGCTCTCTGCCTAAACTCTCAGCATTTTGAACAGTGAATATATTGCTTTATCTGTAACATTTGTGACCTTTATTGATCCACTCAGGTAAAAGCACCAAGTAAAAGTCCTTTATTATTGATGTGGAAAATATTACTTCTCCACTGCTTTTTGGGCCACAAACATCTGTCACTTTTACTTGAAAAATCCCTTTAAGCCTTCTTTCTTCAAGGCCTAGAAATCCCATACATGATTATTTTGTGGGATGCAGTTGTTTTGCCATATGGAATCATAGAATAATTTTGGTTGGAAATGACCTTCAAAGGTCATCTGTTCTAACCCTGAGCAGGTTATGTCCAGGTTCAAACTGACCTTGAATGTTTCCCCAGGTGGCACATCTACCATCTCTGTGGGCAGCCTGTGTTTTGCTATTTCAGATGGTTGAATTAACTCTGGCTCACAGCACTTTCTCCGTATCTAACCTTTGAATACAATGTTTTTGCACAAATACAGCTTACTGTGGTCACTTATCTTCTCAGAACTATGTGGTCTTTTGCTGCAGCTTTGGGGATTCCCCCCACCCCCAGGAACCTCATTGCATTCACTGCAGCAGTACTACCCCAGGGCGAGCATCCTTCTTGAGAGCACAGCAGGTCTCCAGCCTGCTCCTCACAGTGTGAGCATATTTTCTAGAAGAAAGTAAATTGTCAGCAGAGCTTGTTGTGCACAGCTTTGTTTTCTGATTTTATGACCCCTGTTACTCCTGTCCCAGTGCTGCAAGAGCTGAGCTTCCCAAGCACAGAGGAGCTGAACACCTGCACCTGCCCCAGAAGCTGTGAGTGTAATATCACGGCTAATGATTTTTCTACTTATTTTTTTCTGCCTGATGTCCTAGTCAGTGTATCTGACAGTTCCAGCAGTGTAAGCAATAATTTTCCTGCCTGTCAGAAGTTGTGTGACCTGGCCATGGCCTGGGGAAGGTTGCTCTGTGCCTCTGCCCTGCCAGGGCTGCCATTCCAGCACCCTTTTTGCTCTTATGGCTTCTGAGGCAGAAGAAGCCTCCCAAGGTTTTCGGTCAGTGCATGACTGTCATGTCTCATCACACATCAAAGCTATACCTTCGACAAGTGCATTTTCCTATACCTTTTGTTGATTTCTTCTTTATAATTTCACCTGCTGGGACACAAACTGTCACCACATCGGTCACTAGGGCACAGAAAATTTCACTGGCTATTTTCTCTGTCTGAGTACAGTTGGTTTTTTTTACTTATTAGCATTTAGAATTATTATAGATTATTACTTATCCATGTGTCTTCTGAGTGTAGGAGTATGTGTTCAGGCCATTTATATTAAATGTTCATTCCCATCTGGGCTGCATGTTAACTTTATGTATATTTGTTTGCATATTGAGGGTGACATCATTCATCCTTGTACAAACAAGGTGTGTGTGTCTGTGTACATGCAAGCAGCTTAATGTATCTCTTCATATATGTGCAGCATGTTCCTGTCTGTATTACACAAAGATGAGAAAATGTTGTGGTTTTTGCTTCTGCAAGCAGCACTTCTCTGTCTGCATGTTAATACTTCTCAGCACCCTGATGATTTAATCATATGCTAGGTAGGGAAGGCAGCACTGCTTCCCAGTGGAGAACATTTATTTTAGGTTTCCATTTTCAGAAATTATTTCAAGATGATGCTCCACCATTATGAAAGAAGAAAAAAGAGTATTTCACCTATCTAAGGTATTTACTCATATTGGGAGCAATGTTATGCTCCCAGTGTACTAAAGGACATCTCTGGATCCAGTGAGTGGGATCGACCTCCCTTGTTGTTGGCCCTTGTAAAGTCAGACTACTCCAAGCTCATCATTGTGGTTCTTTCAGTAGTCAGTGAAAAAAACCACAGGTGTATAGACTCCCTCTGTAGACATCTCATCCTATGATAGATCTCTAAGGCAGTGAGAGGACCACTGTCCGGAGACAGGTGTTTGTAGTAGCCCTTTGAAACTTGCTGGGTTTTGCATTGCTTATGTAGGAGGAGAGCTTTACTCACATCTTTATCTGATGAGGTAAGTCCTGGGTCTCCAGCAAAAATAACTGAATTGAATGTAGCAGTTTTTCTCTTTATGTGTTTCATGACCACAGTTTTTCTTTCATGCTGGTTTTTCAAGTCTAGACATGGTCCACACTGGATGAAAGGCATTAAAGGGAGTGGACTAGAATATGTGAACTATCAAGAGAACAGGCATTTAATAACGTAGATCCTGGGGGGAAGTTTTAACAGAGGAACTGTGGATGCAAGACTAACCCCAAAGCCAATGAAAGACAATCCCCTTGAATTTATAGGCTTGAGTATCATCCCACAGGTGAATGATGATTATCTTGCAAATGAAGAAAACATCTGATTTTTAGTACAGGGCAAGGCCAACAGCTAATGTTTACGTTGCACTGGAACTGCAGGTCAAACAAACAGGACATCAGTGCTACAGCACCAATGAACAATTAATACCCAATTTTTGATGATTTCTCCCAGAGTATTCATGAAAGATAGAAATCCAAGGTGAAACCTAATGACTTTTGTAGCTATTAAAACATAAAACAAACACAGATTTGGACTTAACAAAACCGCGAGATGCTTATTATGCAGTGGAACTGGAACATCAAAAGTGTCTTGGAAATCTAGTAGAATACTCAAATTTGAATGAAAGGGAAAGATATGAGCTTTCTCTTTTTTAGCTCTGATACTCTTGAGATAATCAGTGACTTGATGCATCGAGGGAAGCAGACATTTACAGAACAGACGGGTTTTTTATAAGTATCAAGTTGCTGATATACATAAAAATTTACAGAAGTGGACTCCTTCTATGTTCTAAACCCCTCTGTTTAAGTGGGATTTTTAACATATGATCAATTTACAGTTTATCTTTGTGCAGGGTGCCAGAATGATAAAATTTGAGGGGAAATAACTGCCAACACTTAATTTTAAAGGCTGAGAATTTTATGTTTTTTAGAATTTCACTGGACTTCAGGTGGAGCTGAGTTCAACTCCCTGTTTTAATAAGAATGTTTTGGATTTTGTTGATTTTACTATTCTGGATATGGAAATGCTTCAGATTAATTTTTTTTTCAGGGCAGTAATGCTTATTTGTTTTAGGCACACCTAATAGCTGCAGCTTTTCATTATATTCTTTTTTCCTCCTCTCCCCCATCATCCCATGACTCCTCAGTGTCCCTGTCTTCAGAGATCTATAGCACTATATTTCCTTGCCACCAAGCAGTGTGTTCTTTTGCTTTTAGATTTGGAACTGAGAGTGTAAGAGGAAGTGAAGAAACATAACCTAACAAGTCTCTCTCTTCTGTTCTTCAGTTGCAGCAGTACCTCTGCTCTCTTTTCTATATCTTATCTTTAATGCTGTCATGCCTCACTAAGAGGGCTTGACTCATGGGTTGGAAACTACTGCTTTTACGGATGACTTATTACTTTTTTTTTTTCGTCTGTTTATCATATCTGAACGAAGTCAACAGCTTTCAGTCACTGCCAGATTGTCAACACTGGACCCAGACATTCCCTGTGTACAGAACAAATGTGGTCATATCTTTCCAAGTGCAGTATCTAAAAGCCTACTGCTCTCTGCTTCTCTCCTCTCCACACGAAATATGCCTCATTTCTTTCCTGGAGGAATGACACTGGCACCGAGGAGGGGGGATTTGGCTTCTTTGCTCGCTTGCCCTGATGCCTTTTGGTTGAGATGCCAGTCTGCAAGCCTGCAGTGATGCTGGTGTTGGGAGGTGGCTTACAGCAGAACTGGAATGGCTGTTTCCCATCTGGTTCAGAGCAGCTGTCAGATGATAACAGATGCCAGTATCCAACAGCAGGAGCCTGTTTTCGTTGTGTGTATGTGTTCGTGTTGTGCATGTGTAACTTCTGAAGCACCCTGTACTGAGAAGCAGCTCTTCTCTTTGTTAATGAATACACAGAATGGCTCCTGTAAAGGTACATATCCCTGTGCTGTAGTTTGCACACCATAGTTTGCATTGCTCTGGGACACTAGCTAAAAGACCAAGATAATGTGTATGTCTTAAAGTAACTTAATGAACTATTAACTAGACTCTACACTTTATTTATATTTTGCAAAGGGAGAGATGATGGTTTGACATCTGCACTAAGAATCAGAAATGACTGTGATAAGTCCTTCGTCCAACATATAACATGACCTAATGGGTACAACATCAGATATGGTGTATATAGATGGTGTTTCTATAGGAAGCATGCAAATGAAACAGGCTACCTGCAGGGAAGTCTTCCTGCAAGGATACCATATTTTCCAGCATTGTAGAAACATTTGAAAGCCTGCAGCAAACCCACAAAATGGAAACAGGTTTAAAACTTTCCCTAACAGTACATTTTGAAATAAAAAGGTATGTCTTCCTTGCAGCAGGTCAGTTTGGATTTCTGCCTGAGGAAAAGTGAGTACTCTTTAAAAAGCGAGTATGGGGAAGCAAAAAGAAGTAAATAAAAGTGAAGTCATGTTAAAAACTAGCACTGCTTGTCTGGGATTCTGGACAAGATGTCAGTGAAGTTTTACTTACCTCAAGTATCGACTGGGTAATGGGACCAGCTTTCCAGCGCTTGCTCTTGCCCATCTGGCTGACAGGCTCTCTGTACTTGGCCAAGACTTGACAACTTTCAAAACTGCTGGTGTGTGGCATTTAACCAAGGGAGCAGCTGTTGGTTATTGGAGAGCCAAGATCCTGCCCAGTTCCCAACTGAGAGCTTGTCATATAAGGTAGCCCCATAATGGAGATTATAATGTCTGCCCTTCTTTAGAAATTACTTCGAGATCTGCCAAAGAAAAGGGCCTATTCAAATGCAAAGCCTGATGCTTTTATTTATTAATAGATGTTGTGCCAGAGTCACCAATCTGCTCCTGGTGCCTTGTGTGGCTCTGAAAACAGAGGATCCGCCTGCTTGATTGAACCCAGCTGGAGAGTTGAGGCCTAGGGCTGTTTCATGATATTGGAAGAAGAACAAAACAGCTAGATGTTAACCAGCAACTACTCAAGTAGTTTTATTCCTCTAAAACTTGAGCAAACATAGGAGTGCCTAAGTTTACCTCCTGGCAGTACCACTGCTTCTGATGCAGAGGACTGGGCTTCTCAGGACACTGTTATTCCCTTAAAGGATCTCTAGGAATGGGTGCAAGGAAGATGTTTTAAGATTTAGTTTTATTTCTCATATTCTTGCTCTGAATTGATTGGTAATAAATTCAATTATTTTCCCCCAGCTGAGTCTGTTTTGTCCATGATGATAAGGTGTGAGTGATGTCCCCCTGTTCTTATCTCAACCCATGAGCCTTTTGCTGTATTTTCTCTCCCCTGTACAGGTGAGGAGGGAAGTGATAGGGGAGCTTTGATGGGTATCTAGCACCCAGCCAGGGTCAACCCCCCAGAGACTCATAAGCATGGCATAGGATTAAAAAGTTCACCTAACGCTTTGACATTACTACAGCACCACCTGGCATCTCTGGAGCCTCTAGCTCAGCTCAAACCCAAACAAAATTTCCAGGGAAGACCGGCACAAAACCCCCCCTCTTTTCAATCATGCTTTGGCTTTATCTCTCTGCTGTGAATGATTAATAGATGAGAGGTCTGCTTGTTTAATTTTGTGCCTTCCCTGTTCTCTTTTTGACTGCACTTTCCTGGTGTGGAAAGCCTGGTACTGATTTCAGTCAATCCATAGTTCACGCTGCTGGATTCATTTTTGCTGTCCTCAAGGGAGTCTTTTCATAGAATCACAAAATCACAGAATGTTTTGTGTTGGAAGAGACCTTAAAAATCATTTAGTTCCAACCCCCCTGCAAGGAGCAGGGACAACTCCACTAGATCAGGTTGCTCAAAGCCCCATCCAATTAACACTTCCAGGGATGGGGCATCCACAGCCATTCTGGGCAACCTGTTCCAGCGCCTCACCACTTCCACAGTATAGAATGTCTTCTGAATATGTAATCTAAACCTACATGCTTTCAGTTTAAAGCTATTGTTCTGTCACTACTTGGGGTTGTTCTTCCGGAATAAGAGAAAGGTTCAGGGAAACTTTAAAGCAGCCTTCCAGTACTTAAAGGGAACCTTCAGGGGAGCTGGAGAGGGACTTTTTATACGGACATGTAGTCACTGAAGCATTTTTAGCACAGACGTATTGTAGAGTGATGAATAATTTTAAATGCATCCTTAACCCTCCCCTGTAAGTTGGAGGGAGTATAGCAGAGCCCTGCTGCCAGATGTACACCGGGGTGTTTCGATAAATAAAGTAAGGGCTTAAGCAAGGCCGAATGGATTTCCTGTCGGAGCTCCATAGGAGCGTCTCCCGGCCGTGCTGCCGCCGGGGGAGCGCCGGGAGGTGGCAGCCTCGGCTCGGCAGAGCCGCCTCGGCTCCGGGCACTTCCGAGCGGAGTGGAAATTACCCTTCGTTAAGCACAAAAATAAAACACTGGGTTGCCATGGATTTAAGGGAAAGACGAAGGGGCATTGTCAGGGAAAGGCTTTGCCTTGCTGCCCGGGCGGCTCCTGCGGCCACTTTCAGGGCGAAATGTGGGGCCGTGGGGAAAGCGGGATGGCGGCGAGGGGGCCACAAGCTTGGGAAGCCCAGCTTGGCAGATGAGTACCTAATTTTCAGCTGGTTTAAGTCACTGTCATTCATAAATGTAAGAAGCAGAGGGTCATTGGAGCAAATCAAGAGAGAAAAAGAGCAAGCATTAAAATCAGTACTCTTTGCTTTCTCTGATTACTAGCACCTTTTAATGGTGTTCTCCCTCACTATGGATTGGGATTTTTGTTGGCTTACTTCAGTTTCCATTGCAGTAACTCGGAAAATTCCAACAGCTTTGGTGGAAACAAACTCCAATAATCTGGGATTCTCAGAAGTGTCCCTCCTTTCCAAGAAACATCATCCTTCTGTGATCAAGAGAACTCTATCTTCTGCAGAAGCTTAATGCTTCATGACTTTTGATGCTGAAAATGTACTACATGAGAAATAAAGCCCAGTGCAAATGTGATTATACATTGAGCTCCCTACTCAAAGAGATTAAATTGCACATAATTTTAAATATCTTGCATTAATATTATTTCTTCCTTAATTTCATTTCTTTGACATTTGAAATCTATTGAACAATCTGAATTACTCTTGGTTTAATTAATTGTCTTTAAGGAGTTGACTAAAATAGCAATTTTGGCTGGCTGTCTTTGAACAGAGATTTCTGGTTCTTATTAGCAAATTCCTGGAGCTTAAATGTTTTCTTGGTTTTCATACCTCCACATTGTTGCTGTGAATTGACAGAATCACTCAGAAATCAAAGCTATTTTTGGGTGTCTCCCTGGCCAATAATGAAAAATGTTCCTCTTGCAAAAGAAAACTGTTTCTCTTCTGCATGAGTCATGACTACTTGTATGCACAGAGCAAAAGATTTCCAGCTTCTCAGGCTTCACTGGCATTCAGGGTAGGATTCAGCCAGCCAAGATTCACATGTGGAAACTAAATATGGTCATAGGGTTACACTCTCATTTTTTGCCCATTACTCAGGCTTCTGCATTGTGTATTTCAGTGCCTACTCCCCTTCTGCTGCTGTGTATCTCCCTCTGCAGTGATAGTTTACTCTCTGGATACAGCTAGTAAGATCTCAGCTCTAGTTACAAGTAAGTAGTGTGTTTCATCTTCTGCTTAGGAGTACTACATAAAGACACCCAGTATTAATCATGGGAAGAAAACTAAAAGCTCAATACCTTTATAAAGCTCCAGGGCAGAGAGTGCAATCTTAAGTCTTACTTGAGCTTTCAGCTGTAGTAATTGCCATAGTTTTCATGGTAGAACCTGCCAAAAATAGACAAACAAGAGGGAGAGAACATGTTGTTTTTTGAAAACAAAACAACCCATGTATTTTCAGCAACAAGAAGTCAGAGGAACATTTTTATAATTATATACAACATCAGAAGGGTTCTGATGTCATGGGATACAGAAAAATACAAGCTAAATTATACTACATTTCACTATGGAGGGTAATTAGCACTCTAGAGTCGTATTTTAGGAACAGTGAGGGTGTTCAGCCCCTGCTTGGGACTGGTCAATATGTGTGGCCGCAGAAGAGCAGTAGTGAACACAAGTTACTGGGGTCTATCAGCTGTGCACTGCTCTGACATGGTAACACAGCAAGGCACTGGCTCCCTTCCCATGAGCTCTCACAAGGAACCCTCACACCCCCTTCAGGGGCTTTATAGGTCTGGGTGGGAGTAGCAAGGGGCCTGATCTGATACTTTGGGCTCAGTTTTGACCTCCTTAAGAGCTCTGTGTTCTCCATTTATCTCCAAGCTATTCTGCCCTGCCCGGAGACACAAACTGCAAGGCATCCATCAGTGGAGAGCTGATGTCTGAGCTGGTCCCACTTTCCACCTTCAACATCCATACACAATTCCATACCAGTACAGAATGGTAACAGCACCATGGTCAAAGATTTCTATGAATGAGGCTCATTTTCAGCAAAGCTTTTATGTAGTGTCAGATTTATAAGTTTCCCCAGGAAATTATATGAGACCAGACTTGATTAAGATGGAATTATGGTCAGGCTGGATTACCATTTGGTTGGGAGATATTTTGTTAGCTGATGATTTACTCTTATCCGGTACAACCTCCATGGGACTTTGTGGCTGGCTGCAATATTTCTGTTAGAAACAAAACCAAATAAGTTTTTACAATAGCTGTGGTGACTACATGGATTAGCCACCTTGAAGTAGGAATATCTTACACAAATTTTTCAGCCAAACATTTTAAATTACACTTCTTTTCTGCATTTTGTTGTGTTTAACTACAAAATAGTTACCAGTGGAAGAAATGCAAAATAAATGATTCTAACTTTAATTAGATAAATAGAGTTTATTTCCACCAGAAGTGCCACACACTAGAGAACCACATTGGATTCACCACGATCACATCACGCTATGGAAAAAAAATGCTGCAGCTTATTTCTTTACCATGAGAACAAAAGAGACATGGGATAGACAATGCTGCAGGGCAATATGAAAGTGTTTTTATTTCTGTCATGTGTACCAATATTTGTTCTGGAAACCTGTTTTATGAGAACTATTCCATTTCATACCCTTTTCCAAGATTATTGAACTGGCTTTAGAAATATTCAGACATGTGTTATGCCAAGTATTTGCACCTGTTACATTCTTTATGCAAAATTAAGTCGCTGACTGCAAAGCTCCTAGGGGACTTATGTTCTGCCTCAAAAAATCATTTGGTGTTTATACATATGAAATTTGATAGTATGTGCTGTGAAAATAGATCAGCATGACTGCTCATCTGGGCCTCAACTACCCACCTATCCTCGGTTGACAGGTAAACTGGTATTTCTTAAAATAAAAGCAGTATTTCTTAACAGACTTTCATCCATAGCACTGTTTGTTAACCCACCTGGACAACTTAGCTTTGGGGAGCAATTTAAAATTTGCATTGGACATGACCCTTGGAGCCATGGCAAGTAGCATCATATACTGAAAGAACTGGATCTAATCCATCATTGCTACCTGATCACATCAGTCATTATATGATGGGCATTTAGAAACATAGTACCAGGACTCAACAAAGGGGAATAAAATGGTTAGCTAGTAGGTTTTAGCCACATTTAATCTGGTTTCCTTAAAGGAATAAAGGCTTTTTGTTTCTACCTGGTGTCTGTAAATGGAGACAAAAAAGAATGCAAGCTCCACCTACAAGAAGCTTAAGAAATATTGTGGAACAAGGAGAAGATCAGCTAGAGAGGGCTTTTATTCCCCCTGTACTTGGCACTGGTGAGGCCATACCTTTGAGTACTGTGTCCAGTTCTGGGTCAACCATGACAAGAAAGACATTGAGGTAGGTGCTGGACCATGTCCAGAGAAGGGCAACAAAGCTGATGAAAAGTCTAGAGAGCAAGTCATGCGAGGAGTGGCTGAAGGAGTTGGGGTTGTTTAGCCTGGAGAAAAGGAGGCCTGGGGGGATCTTATCGCTGTCTACAACTGCCTGACAGGAGGGTGCAGAAAGGTGGAGGTCGGCCTCTTCTCCAACAGACCAAGACGAAATGGCCTCAGGCAGCTGCAGGGGAGGTTTAGGTTGGACATTAGGAGGAATTTCTCCACTGAAAGGGTGATCAAGCGTTGGAACAGGCTGCCCAGGAAGATGGTGGAGTTATCGTCCCTGGAGGTGTTTAAGACATGTCTGGATGCGGCACATGGTGCCATGTTCTAGTTAACTTGGTGGTGTTCAGTCAAAGGTTGGGTTTGATGATCTCAGAGGTCTTTTCCAACTTAATTCATTCTGTCATTCTATTTGTATAAGCTTTCTATTGAGAATCATCCACGGAACTGCTGGAAGCTCATGCTGAAATGAAGGCAGAGTTAAAACAGAAACAGAGCAAGGACTTTCTTTGAGATTCCTGCAAGTTCTAGACCTTCTGCAAGATTGTCATGAGTGAATTTGGAGGTGGCTTTGGAGGGAAAGAAATACCTGGAGCTGAAGCTGCTGAGTAGACCAGCATGGCTTTGTGAATTCCATGTAAGTGTCTTGAAACAAGTGGGGTAGGGCTGAGTATTCCTATCAGCTAGTGACATGTCTGTGTGAGTGAAGGTATTCGTGGATGTCACGGTGGTTTAACACTGATGGTGAAATAGCTGGAATGTCAGTAGTGACCACAAAAGGGCAATAGCTGAAGAACGCACCATAGTTGTGGCTGCTGTGAAACTGAGTAACAGGTTTAGTGCAAAGTAATACAGCATGAGCCTTTAATTGTTGCTAATAAAAATATATGATTAATTCAGCATTGTTAATTCTTCTCAAGTTTATTTTACTTTCTCTTGTCTCTATACAAGAGCCCTTCATCCTTTCAGGTTCCTCTGAGTGAATCCTCTGGTGTAAAGCATTTTCTAGCTCAGAATAAATAGCCAGGAAAAGACTGTCAGTACCTAGATGTGCTACAGGGGTACTCCGTATTCTGGATAAAGTTTCAGAGATATGTCAATTGAGAAGGTTGCACCTATGACAGCCTTACATTTAAGTTAGTCCCTGGGTGCCAAACAACTCCTGAGAGCTGCTATCTGTCTGCAGAACAACCTTCAGCCTAGATCTCTAGTGTTTCAAGCGGGAACTCTAGAAGGGCTAGAACTGGAGACCATAATGCCTTTATTCACCTCTGCACTGATAACCACTTGATAAAATGGAAAATCTGGATTCTGAAGGCTTTAGGTCAATAATAGTATCTCACTGCTTAGGCAGTGCCTTTAAAGTGACCTGGCTCCCATTGGAAGTCATCATGCCACATCAGGGATCTATGGTTAGTTCCTGCAGAGCACACAAGGAGAATCAGTCTTATAAAAATTGGATTCATAATAGTCAGCATACTGAGTGGTGAGCATCTGAAACTTATATCTGGGAGTGCAGTGAGAGGAGTTTAAGGCTCCTCTGTCTCAAGGAGTGAGATGTTAGACTACAAGCCTCAGAGAAGCATAATTTCCCAGCACTTTTTAGTTATCCCTGAGAACACCTATGATCTCCAGTTCCTACAGGAGATGGCAGACAGAATAACACCTCGTTTGTATATCCCTGCAGTATGTAGGAGTGACCTGGGCACACTTTCAGTGAGTTTTACTGACAAGGAAATTCAGGTTCTTAGAACAAAAGCAAATTATCTATTGGTATTGAGCCTAGGGATTGCGGATTGTGTCTTGAATCAACACTAAAATCTGCCTTGACTATGAAAGAGAACACATGCTTGTATTCAGTCTCATCACTATCTTCCTTAGAATCATAGAATCATTTAGGAGGGAAAAGACCACCAAGATCATTGAATCCAACCTTGTGACTAAACACTACCACATCAACTAAACCATATTACCATAGTACCACTAAGTACCATATCCAGTCATTTCTTAACACTTCCAGGGATGGTGACTCCACCACCTCTCTGGACAGCCTGTTTTAGTGCCTGTAGTGGGTTTCTGTAGCTGGGTTTTGGTAGCAGGGGAGGGCTACAGGGGTGGCTTCTGTTAGAAGCTGCTAGAAGCTTCTGCTGTCCTGTGGAGCCGATGCCAGCCAGCTCCAGGATGGACTTCCTGCCACTGGCCAAGGCCGAGCCAATTAGGAGGGATAGTAACGGCTCTGTGATAACATATTTAAGAACAGAAGGGTGTTGTGCAGAAAGAATTCCAGCCAGGGAAGAGCAGAGTAAGAACATGTGAACAACAATGCAGACACCAAGGTCAGTGCAGAAGGAGGGAGAGGAGGTGCTCCAGGTGCTGGAGCTGAGGCCCCTGCAGCCCGTGGTGCAGCCCATGGTGGAGCAGCTGTGCCCCTGCGGCCCATGGAGGATCACTGGGGTGCAGAGACCCACCTGCAGCCCATGGAGGAGCCCATGCTGGAGGAGGTGGATGCATGAAGAGGCTGTTACCCGCTGGGAGGCCCAAGATAGAGCAGGGTCCTGACCTGGAGAGGGAAGCCCACACTGGAGCAGGTTTTTCCCGGGTAGGACTTGTGGCCCCTGTGGGGGACCCACGCTGGTACAGGTCCTTTGTGAAGGACTACACCCCATGGAGGAGTGACCCACAGGACAGCAGTTTGGGAAGAACTGTTGCCTGAGGGATGGACTCATGCCAGAGAGGTCCATCAAGGACTGTCTTCTGTGGGAGGGACCCCACGGGAGCAGGGGAAGGACTCCTCTCCCTGAGCAGCAGCAAAAACAACAACTGACCATAACCCCCATTCCCATCCCCCTGCACCACTGGGGGGGAGGAGGGAGGACATGTAAGCAAGGAGGGATGGGAGGAAGGTGTTTTTAAGACTGTTTTATTTCTCCCTCTTTGGCTCTTATCCTGTTAGCAATAAATTTAAGTACTACTCCTGCTTTGAGTCTGCTTTGCCCATGAAGATAATCAGTAACTGACCTCTCCCATCTCTTATCTCAACTCATGAATCCTTAGCTGTTTTTTGCTCTCTCCTGTCCAGTAGCAGAGGGAGCTTCTGAGAGCAGCTTTAGTGGGTACCTGGTATCTGGCCAGGGTCAACCCACTACAGTGCCTGATCATCCTTTCAGGGGAGAATTCTTCCTGATGTCCAACCTGAACCCGCCCTGGTTAGTCTGAGGCCATTTCCTCTTGTCCTGTTGGAGAAGAGGCCAACCCTCACCTGTCTACAACCTCCTTTCAGGTAGCCTCCCCTGAGGCTCCTTTCCTCCAGCCTAAACAACCTCAGCTCCCTCAGGTGCTCCTCGCAGGACTTGCTTTCTGGACCCTTCACCAGCTCCATTGCCCTTCTCTGGACATGCTCCAGCACCTCTCAATGTCTTTCTCTCAGTGAGGGACCCAGAACTGGACACAGCACTCCAGGTGTGACCACACCAGTACTGAGTACACGGGGAAAATCACTTTCCTAGGCCTGCTAGCCACGCTATTTTTGATATATACATTACTTATTAAAAGCAGTGTATTATTCTAAATCTGGTGAAGATGCTGTGCATTTATATCTTGTCATAGTTATCAATGTGCATTTTACCACTATGCCTTCAGAAGGCCATAACAGAAAAAACCATCTTTGAGACAAAATGTGCTAGTTGTACTATACAACTGAAATTTTAATTATAAATTCTATAGAAGAGAGCAAAATAGAAATAAAATAACTTGTGTTGCATGATGCCCCACTGCCAGGTAACATGAAGTGAAAAAAAATCAAAGTTTGTACGACATAAATTAAGATAACAAAGGTGTTCTAGCCTAGCAAACTCTTTTATTCTGTGCTTCTTTCCCCCTCCTTGGGAGATGAGGAAACAAGAGGATGCAGCAGACACAAGAGGCAATCAAAGCAAACAAGTGAACCCAGAACAGTTCTATTTTGACCTAAGAGAGGATCAAAAGGTAGCTTGGGTGCAGCTATGGAAATTCTCAATCATTATTAAAAGCCTCAAGTTTGTCACTATATCTTGTTGCAACTTCATTCCAATATATATAGTTATTTTTAATATAATGTCTGTATTTAGTTTGTTTTCAATCAAATAAATCAGAGGGATCAGCCAGAAAGCCAGACAGTTCACACTTTCTTATTTTTCAATACTTGAGTGCTCCAGCTGCTTTGGAGTGTCCAGCTCCCTGATCCATTGTCTCAGGGTAGTCAAAGTAAAACAACTCAAGCTACATGGCAAAATTTAAGAACTGGCAACTCAGAGGATGAGAAGAGTGACCAATGACAGCCAAGAAAATTTTCCAGGAGGAGGAAAAAGAGATGTTGAGCCCACCTGAGCGTTCAGGTCCTGACTTTTGTATCCAGCAGTGTAAGACAGCCTACACCACATTTACAGCCGTAACAGGAGATTGCCTGTGCCACTGTCCAACAGCTAATGTCTAATCCCCTAGTAGACAAACCTGGATCTTACTATGGGCTGTATCATGGCTGTGGTATAGGTCTTAAGTGTTAAGGCAGGAGCACTGATATGAGATCCAGCCACAGCAGAGCCCTTTGCTGCTCAGCAAAGTGCCAGGGATATTGCAATGATAGCATGAATTTGCACATGAACAATCTAACAGTCATGACATTATAAATGGTTAAGCCTGAATATATCAGGCTCTTTGCAAAAGCATGGTATTTTTGAATACTGAAGTGTATTTGCTTTACTTTCACATTACAACCTCCCTTGTATCTTCTACAATATTTTACATTTTCTCACAGTCCAATTCAGCACTCTATTTGCTACCACTGGCCTATTAACAACAGCTAAACACACCATTCTGCTATTGGAAAACATACAATTGACTACATTTATTTGTTGTCTGCCATCTGAACATTAAAATACTGTTAACAAATTTGTAGGCCATTTGTAATAGCCTATTTTGTTGGGCTTTTGTGTACTAGCTTAACAGTGTGACAGGTATTGTGCAATAAAACCATAGAAAAAAACTGTCCTGTCACAAGTTAGGTCTTTGCATGGCTGAATAAAAGCTGTCATTCCCCTATTTCCATACATTAAATGCTTCAGCTAATGAGCTTTTATTAGGAAAAATCCTGTTACCACTGGACTGACAAAGAAAGCTTTGAACAATTTTTGTCCACATGACTTTCAAGGAAAAAGAAGTCAGACAGGAGCTGTCATCAAGCATCTTTTTATTGTAGTCTTTAATGTACATGCAGAATTTTTAAAAAAGTGCCAGTTATATCTGTAAGCGTATAACAATAATGTAAATGTTTGGATCAGCAATGTATTTAGATTAGGGACTAAGAATCTAAGTGAACAGACATCTTTCAGGATACACGGTTTGTATCGTAAATCAAGATTTCTTTCAGAGTGATTTTCCTCATAAAAAGATAAAATATTTCTTGTTTACAATCTTTCTTGTTTTTAATACTGAAAAAATCTATAATAGTACACTCTTCATTATGTACACAGAAAAACATAAAACTATATCCATACCAGTGTCTGTTTTAAATGCAAATAGTAGTTAATAGTTTTGTAATTTTTTTGTGCACCCTCTCTCCCCTTCCCTCTTCCCTCCCCCTTAAAAAATGCAGCATTTCCTAAAGTTTTCAATGCTTTGGCAGAAATAGAACTGAAGGCACTCCCATGTTAGATAAAGCAGTACGTGAAATATCAGCACTAAATAAAAAAGCTGTAGGTGTACCAGACAGCTCCATGTTCATTCCAAGGGCCAAATCTTGCGCACTTGGAGGGCAAGAACTGGTTTGCTGGAGATTCCAGCTGGAGCAGGCTCAGGCCCCAGCTTGCTCTACAATAAAGCTGATTAGCCTCACAACTATTTTTACAAATGCTTCACACACACCAATGAGGATGCAGAGAGCATCTCTGAACACAGTACTATCACGAGGGCAAAAAGCTCTTGCAGGTCACAGCATCAGAACATGTTGCAAAGGCTCTGCTACTGAGGCCTTCCACTTTGCAACACGGTAGTTTCACACAACACCCTCTGTTTAAGACCTCCTGATGTGGCAGCTCAGCTAAAAAGGAACACACTGACACACAAATGTGAAGATTCTAAACCATCTCTTGTGATGGATAAGTTTAAACTCAGCAGAGCATCCTGAAAACAATCTGCATGCTAGCGGCAGGCTGACTTCTGCTGATAAGGAAGTTTTGAAAGATGATAGAAAAGTTCCTCTCAGGGGCAGCTTCTCTCTGGCCTCCTGTGGCTTGTTTGGCACACCTTCATTTTTCTTGAAACTCAAGGTTATCTTTGGCATACCTGTGATTTATATGAATATTTTGCAAAAATACCCCAGAAGCCTTTGACATAAGCACCTAAATGGTTGCTAAGGGATGTGTCATAAGTCACAGTCAGGAAAACATTTCCATTATGATTGCAGTGAACTGCACTCTCAACTGCAGTTTGCTTCTGCAATCCTAGCAAAGGTTGAGAAACAACTGGATGCAAACTTCCAAGAGAGAATGAGACAGAAAGGCACCAACCGAAGCTTTTATGTGTCAATGTCTACAGCCTGATAAAGTGTTAAATTTTCAGGACATACACTAGTTCAGTAATATGTTTACTTAACTAATTTATTCATAGTGCACAATATCTGACCATGCTGTAAATAGGTGCAGTCAACTGACAATCCAATTGAAAAAGAACATTCTGCTAAAACCTGCCAGCTGGTCACGTTCATTCTGCTGTGATAGCTCTGCACTCTTTGGCCACAATAAAATGAATGGCTTTATAGTGTTGGAAAGCATTTTTGTCATTCTTCAGTATCACTGTGGATTTATCTCACAAGGAATGAAGGGTAAGATAAAAAGGCATCCAACAACACTTCAATCTCTGAGTTGAACATCCGGCAAAATGATATGCAGCTGGCTTGGAAGAATAGCCATTTCAGGTTAGTTTGAAATTCAGAC
Organism: Pachyramphus minor; assembly: GCA_013397135.1. Taxonomy (NCBI): domain Eukaryota; kingdom Metazoa; phylum Chordata; class Aves; order Passeriformes; family Tyrannidae; genus Pachyramphus; species Pachyramphus minor. The sequence continues at coordinate 82,996 of VYXB01001749.1, read as the reverse complement.
TAGAGGGGGAAAAGAAAAAGGTAGAAGAAAGAAAAAAAAAAAGGCAAGTAGTCCAGTAAGAATAAACAGTAGAAAAAGAAACTGAGCAAGTGATTCTTTGTTTTGGGCCAGTGTATCCACGACCAGTTGCTGTATGTTGCTTTGGGAAACATGAAACTGGCACCAAAACACTCCAAACAACACAAAAACCCCCTTCCTAGGCTGATGGCTCTCCTTGACATGTCCCTCAAATCTCTTTCCGTACTGTGAATCGGATGCTGCTGAACATTTTGCCTATAGCTTCAAACAGTGGGTCGCAGAATGTGTGGATGCAGATCGAATAGACGCGGCTAATGCACTGGATCTCAATCAGGTAGCTCCTTATGCACGGCACCACTGCCCAGATGTGTAGGAAGGACAAAATGGCAAAGTAGATGCCCCAGATGAGAGCCATAGGAATACCAAAGATTGCTGACAGTAAACGATAAAACCAGTATTTCGTTACAGTGAAGGTGGTAAAACTGGCCTTCCAAATCCCATCAAAGCTGTGTGTTCCCTCTGGCTCAGCAATCACATCTTCAAAATCAATCTGCAGCAAAGAACACAAAGTCAGGTCAGTCAGACATTTGGATCAAGGGTGCATTCCAGAGACACCTTTACTGGAGAGCTATGGTCCCCTGCAACAAAACACCAAAGCAAGTGCTTCTTACACATGATTTCCACCCATTATAACACATCATTTAAGTAATGAATCTTCAGTAACTTTTTTCCAGCGACTACCAGAGAGCTTCAATGATTAGCTCTAAATTAGACATCTAACTTGTAGATGGAGATTTTCACAAAGCTGAATATATTTTCCTCATCTCCTACAGCCCTAAGGTATGCAGTGCCCTTAGTCTACTTAAGGGACAAATCAGGCGAGTAGAATCATCATGGTTTCATTGCCTAACTCAACTGTTTCACATCTTTATGAATGGAGTCACTACTTTGGCTTTTTACAGACCTCAAGCACATATCAGTACAATCTGTTTTATTCATCTGAATTTTGCCATCTTTCCTTGAATAGCATTGCTGAACGTTGACAGTGAATAAACAGTGAGGCTAGCTATTTAAATACATGCTTTGAAACAGGCATAGATTCAGTAACGTAGACTGAGAAATGGACTTAGATATGCATCAGGTGGAGCTCCTCTTTAGTCCTAAAGTGTAAGGGAGCTCTTTCATCTTACTAAATATGAGGAGGCTCTCCACATTAGAGTTACTTTGTTCTAGCCTATCCTATTTATGTGACAACTCTGTTCATGAAAGACATGGCCAGGCTAACATGTTAATATTTAGAAGGAACACGGTCTTCCATGTATTTTGTAGTTTTGACTATTCAGAAAGTCACTTAAGGAAGCAGTGCATTCCAAAAGGCATATTTTAGCACTCTCTGTTGAAATACTGAGCTGTTCAGGAAGCCTAATTGTCATAACATTTCTATTAGAAAATTAACAGAATTGCAGTGATGGTTCAGCTCCATGTCACACAGATGTGTTTGATATAACCCACAGTACAGGATATTTAATTTAGTTAGCACAATCAATTGTATAGATACTGCATTCAGCAGGAAAGAGAACATCACAACACTATTCATCTGCAAGAAAAGAAATGACTGTTTAAATCAAATGAAAAAAAAAAAAAGAATTTGCATTCCTGGGACTGAATCCCAAAGCGAGATGATAATGCTGCTGAAAGTGAAGATTTACGGGAGCAGGGTAAGTATGATATGGGCCAGCAGCCTCAGAAACTTGTGCAATAGTACCTTACATGCTGGAAGGAGATGAACATACACACACTCAGTGTAAGTATTGCCTATACTATGGGAAAAAGCTCACAATCACTTCTTTTAATCTGAAATACACATAATAATTGGAAAGCACTCCTTCTTCTCTCCTGCTGAATTTTTTTATCACCTCCAAACATAAGTTACTAACAAATGGAAAAATACTACAAAACCACTGGACTTTCTGGCTTCTTAAACAAAAAAACATAATTCCAAGCAAAAGTGCACAGTCTAGGTGCAATCTACATGAAGGGCTTGAAAGTCCTTGGGAGGAAATTTCTGAATAATCTGTGATATCAAATATCTTGAATGCCTAACATCAGGCTGGCTTAACTGGACATATTATTGGGCCTAAACATCACTTTCTCTGCCAGTTCTTCTCTCTGGACATCATGCAATGCAAACTATAAACCTCCTCTTTGTCTGCTACTCTGAAGGATGTTCTAGTGATCTGAAAGTCATTCTTTGGGATGGGAATTCATCATCACCATCATCAACATCATAATCACACCTAAAGATAGCATTTGGGTTGAAATTCCATCTACGCAGAAACCAATGTGAGACTGCAGTGGCAGACTACCTAAAGAACACAGGTCATCTCTACATGCTGTCCGAAACTGCACACAGGACCAAAAGTTTGACTGGACTTTCTGAAACTGCATAGCATAATTTTAGTAATAGCTACAAAACGAGCTACAAAAATTAAAAAAGTTTGAATAATGGTTCTGTTCTGTAAAAGTTCTAAGGGCATGCAATAACCTCTGATTTTTTAGGTTAATTAATTTTTGGTACAAATCTTAGAAAACAGGTTCCTTGAAATCAGTCTTAAGACAGTGTAGGAGGTACACTACATTCACTGCTCAGTGAAGACATGAAATTGGAAATTATTTGGGCTTTGTAATTTCAATGCGTGCAAGACTGAAGCTCTTGTGGAAATAGCTCTAATTTTGGGGAAGGCATCACAAACAACAACACAGAATCATAGAACAGAATCATAGAATAAGATGGGTTGGAAGGGACCTCTGAGATCATCAAGTCCAACCCTTGCTCTCTGTTTTCTTTGTGGGTTATTAGATAAAAATGTTTGGGAAATAAACAACAGATAAAAATTAGCTTTATGAAGTACATTGATCATAATAGAATTATCTACATGAATTATTAAAAGTTAGCTGAAGCATAATAAAATAGAGCAAGAAAGTTTTCCAGATGTATTGTGATCTTTTTACTAAATGAAAAACACAGATGTCCTCGTATCAATCACAGGATTTTAGGACTGCATCATGAAAGAAAGAAGAGAAGGTTGTAGATGTATACATGGAGAAGTCATTATTACCAATGTCTTACATTTATTCCTGCCACTGCCCCTCCAGATGATCTCAAGATCTACATGTTGTCCACTGAAATCAATCTCATTCAATTGAAAACACAAGCTGGGAAAATGTATGCCTGAGTTTATGGAGCAAGAATATTTTCTTTTTGGAATAAGTAAGTATATTTATAGAATCTGTTTCTTCCGCTATTCAAAATCAAACTTTTCATGGTAGCCCACATCCCATGTTAGTTCATTTTCAAACAAATGAGTGTTCTTGGCTTATCATCAACATTTGCCTTGCAATCAGACAATAAAACCATACAGACGATGGCAAAACCCAGGATGATTACAGCAAAGAAAATTGCTTCTCAAAAAATATTACTACATAAAAACTATATGGTTGAAAATAGAGCTAATTTCTAAAATTTCTGGTAATTTATTGTATGCTTCACACCAGCTGACGTTGTGATCCTTGGCAAAGGCAACACAGCCAATCCTAGAAGTTCAGAGCACTGAGGGCTAGTCAGTGTCATACCTAAAGTCTTTTTATTCAGTTCAGTTGTGGTAGAGTCCATCTTGTATTTTTTCAACTTGTTGGTAAGAGAAATATTAAATCTCAGAAGGAAAACAAGTTTGCATTGAGTTCCATGGGCCTTTTCATGGTTACATCTTTAATCTAGCTAAGTGGGACCTATTTTTATCAGAAAAGCATTTTTTGGCAAAAAGAAACCATAGGTTAATGTGAATTTTCTCGGACTTTTAAAATATACAGTAAGACTGTGCCATAATTTGATTCCTTTCAAAATAATCCATTGTAATAAATGCTTTACTGGAAAATGGAAGGCAATAAACTCACTGGTTTTCAAATCAAATAGTAAACTTTCTGTAACTGCAATTCTCAGCAACTAATAATGTTAGCCTGTTGTCTTCAACAAAATGTCCATGGAGTTAATCCTGGGGAGCTGACAGAAAAATCATGCCATATAACATTTCCAGATGGACAGCCCTGTCCTCATTCCAGGAGATGCTGCTAATATTAGAACATTTATGATATACCTTTGGTCAAGATTTCCCAGCTCAAGTCATATACAGTTGTCCTAAAAGTACTCAGGGATAAATCTGTAAGGTAATAGTGAATATTCATGCCACCAATAATTATCAAGGTTACTTCCTTGGAGCAATTTCAACAGCTCTCAGAATGTTTCTACCAATGCACAGAAGCTGAATAGATAGACCTGTAGGAACCATGGCTAATGTAACACTACTATGCCTTTCTCATTTCATTACTTGATGATCTCAGAGGTCCTTTCCAACCCATCTCATTCTATGATTCCTCAAAGCCCATGTTCCATATTACTCTAGTTTGAATAGCAGAACTTGTGAGTGAAAAGACAGAAAAACAGGTTGACAACTCAAAAGACTCTTAACTGAATGCAGTGTTAAAATAAAGCTATTATCTCCCTGAAAGCCATAAAAGCATTATGGAACTACACACATGTCAAGAAAGTCCAGCTATGCCTGGCATGTGAACCGCTGCAGTGCTGCCCGAAACCAGACTCACCTGCAGCAACATTTAAATAAAGACAGGCAAGGAGTTGAGGTAATCTAGGCTCTTCTACTTCTCATCTGCTAACAGACTACATACAGACGCACTGGCTGGGAAACGATCTATTTATTTCACTGTTCCAGCAGTAGAGATAAGTCCTTACGCTGCAGGAACTGAGACACCACTCAGATTCTTTCTGAACTAAACCACTCCCATCAAATATCCTACTTTTAACTCCTAGGGATTAGTCCTCCACAGGCAGCAGGAAGAACAGGTGATTGGATGCATTCTGCCCTGCTATGGGTTACATTTACATCACTCAGATCACTTAGTCCCTCTTCAGTCGCTCCTGTTACTCTCCTCTGATTTTTAGTTCACTAGCACTCACTGATGGTGAGTGTCATCAGGCTGATAATGGCAGTCCAACTGAACTAAGTAAAGTAAAAATAGGACAGACAGATGAAAGAAGTGGCCAGAAATAGAATGCTACAGAAGAAAGACACTCATTTCTGGAAATGAGTCTAACTGGCCTGCAAGGATTACACACCTTTTTGCGGATATTGTTCTCAAGGCCACATTTGCCAAAGCATCACGTAAGTGCAGATCCATGAAGAACTCAGTTTTATCTACATATAGGCATGCTTAGGTTAGGCACAGGTCTTGTTCAGTAAATTGAATGTTCAGTATGTAGTTTGTTCCTCCAGAGTTTGTCCCTCTGTCAGGGTGTGCTGTGAAATCACACTGAGGTTGTTGACAAGCTAATGAAAATACAGGCACGTTCACTTGCGACAAGGAGAGAAGTACAGGAAATTTGTTTTGACCCTCTAAAGGATGCTAATAACTCGCTACAGCCTTCTGTTTCAGACTGAACTATTAAACACTATCAACTCCTGTACCATGTCTACAATACACTTCCTGACTTCAGCTATTCTTTGTTTCCTACTATTCAGTTTGGTAAAACCAGTTTTTACGTTGCTTGAAGCTTTTGTCTTATTCTGCTATGAGAATCAACACAGCTTCTTTTGCTCTGTATATGTTTATCAGGAAATTAAGGAACCTGCTTTGATTCTAAAATAGACTTATTTACAAGAAAGGGAAATAGTATGGGATTTATTTACAAGATTTTTTTGCAAGAAAGGGAAAAAGTCTGTTTAAGGAAAAGAATTACTAATTAAAAAAGCTTAATGGTGTTATGACATGACTCAAGAATATATACCTTATGTACAAAACCAGCTGACATTCTGACCTAACTGTTGTAAATCTCTATGTACCAAAACCTGGCAGCAGTGTGTCAAATGCCAACCTCAAATCACCTCCTTACCAGTTGTAGTTTTCCTCAGAAGTTTGTTCTTTGAGGTATGTAATACCCATTACACAGGAAAGATTACTGTGCTGGGTCTATCAGAAAAAAATTTATGAAGACTATGAGCATTAGGCTCATGTTTCTGTGATTATAATTATTCAAATCTTCGTATGTGGTTGCTGCTGCTGACACCGTGCTCACAGCATGCAGTGTGCATTGCCAGGCACCACCCCTACTCTACTGAAGAGGAACCCAAACAAGCGGTGAGGGTGCCTATATTTCTGAGTGCCATCAATGTGTTTCGGAGTCAGTAAAAGGTTGCTTAGATCCTTACTCGATATCTCTTGATTGATCACTATTATCTCCAGTTGGGGAAACACTTAAATATGCACACAACCTGAAAAATGTGAACTGTCCCACTGAGGTCAATATGCTTACATGCTTTCCCAGATCAGGGCTAAAGTCTAGTCTAAATGTACACAAGGAAGAGTCATAAGCTAGTTTTCTTTAAATTTTTTCCACAGGCTGTGGAAACTGTATTTACTGCTTATCCTGGGCTGTTTTTAGACAGAGTTTCCCTGGTTTCAAGACTGCAAGTTTAATATTGTTTCACCATATTATATTGTGTCCTTATAAGACTTGAAGTAGACACGGTATTTTTACAAATATAATTTGTAAAATACACTTTTATACATTTGTAAATTACATTTTTACAAATGTAATTTGTAAAAATCCCAAATGTATTCAATGTCCTTTAAAGAAACATTCAACAAAAGAAAATGTATAAAATATCACAAAATGACAAGCCTTTCTATGGCATGAGTCATATCTGGGCTGTGACATTCAGGATCGGTGCAACACTACTAACATTGAAGAAGGCTGTGGTAGGTATTATTAAAAATAAGAAAGTGCATGAGCATATGAGATCATTTTTAGCTTTTGTACTTCCACATACTGTTTAAAACTTAAAATTTCCAGTTACAGTGCCTGGAGAAGAAAGGTATCAGCTGCAAAAAAACCCCAAGCAATAAACTCACAACCTTTCTGTTAAATCAGTGATACAAGCTAAACATCTATGTGTTTCCTTGATTCTTTGGAATCAAATGGTGAAACAGTACAAACTTTTTCATCATTTTCTGATGAACTGTGGCAGTGGTCTGGAGGACAAGCATCACCATGTTTCCACATATAATGATGCTTCTCCTCCGGACCACTGCCATAGTTTATCAGAAAATGATGAAAAAGTTTGTACTGTTTCTACTGAATCCACAGGGAAGAGGATGGGGAGGTGTTGAGACTTAGAGGAGTAAAGCTCCTCTTCTCCCTTCCCTCCCAGACATCAGGAGACTCATTCATCCTTTAAAGAGTACTGTGTAATCAACATCTGGTAAATGTTTACTTGTAGTTATTAGAGAAGCTGGTACTTTGTTCCTGAAAACAGAGAGCTTTGTGATTCCTAGACAAGATACTTCACTAATCAGGTTTCAACAGCAAACATTAGATGCTCTCAGGTGTTTAGTAAAGCCCAAACTCATTCTATTGCACAGTATTTATATAACCCTCAGGCTACAGCAAAACTACAAAACAGCTACTACAAAACACGAACACCTACCAGTATTCAGCTGCATCACAAGACAAGAAATCACCTTGACTCTTGGCATTGGTGGCAAGCATCTAACAAAGGAACCTCAAGTCCCTTCAGGCAGGGCTGCAGCAAGATTAGGCTTGCCTGTCAATCTTGAACTTAAGTCTTCAGAGCACACTGATCTTCTTGAAGACTGGCCAAATCACCAGGCACAACAGTTCCTCTTTTAAAAATATAAAAAAAAGGCCATGACTGCAGATGGCTAGGACTAGACCTCTTGTGTGAGGCTGGTTAAGAGCAGAAAAATGACAAGTACTTCCAAAGTGACTGAAAGTCTAAACAAGTAAGCAGAACTGTTGCACCCCAGTTACTTGTTTAAATTGACCAATGACTTTGCCTTACATTCCCTGTATCCCTGTGCCTGCTTTCCACAATACAGCAAGAAAAGTGTTCTGCTGGCAGATCTCTTAATGGAAATAGTGAATCTTTCCTGAATGCTACAGAGTATGCCAGAAAAGCAAACAATGCTTAACAAACAAGATATTCAAGTTAGAAAGTAGGATAGATGAACTGAACTCTTCCAGCTAGAGAAGAAAACCAGTCTGGTCAGGAGTGATTCCTACTGCATGCATAACAAATATTCAAATGGATTATGAAAAATTTTAAATTATGCCATGACTTAGAAAAAAGTGACTGCAGATCATAATTTCACAAAACTGAAAATCAGTTAAAATAGCCAAAAATTAATTTGCTACTAATTACTGAGAGAACAATCTCCTGCTCCCTGCCTATGATGAATTACTGATTACATACCAGAACAGCCCTGGTGATGGGCTTTGTCTTATCAGATGGGCAGGCTCACCAAAATCTGCTGAAGTACTTGTGAGAAAAATGCAACTGATACCAATGGGTCAGCACTGTAACAATCAGTTGTTCTCCAGAGATCTATTCCTGAAGCACTTGTCTTTTTTGTCTCAATACAGTCTGGCAGAACAAAAGACTATCATCTTCAAGGAGAGGTCTGTACTCCTCTACAACACAGCAGAACTTCCTGTGCAGGTGGGGATACCATGTCAGTTAGTTCCTTGAAAAATATCTTGATGTTGCTTGAGTAAGCAGTCAGAAAACAAAATTACTGTTTTCCTCCCTGGAAACTGGGCTGCTGGGAGGTTAGTGCAGTTTTCCCTAAAAGAACCTCCTAAGAAGCTTTCTTTGTTTCATGTTCCACAGTTCCCTGTTTAATACAGCTAGTTTAGCAAAGAACCCTGTTACATGCATGCACATCCACATATGTCTGTCCATCTGTATGTTTAAAAAGGTATATTCATCCACATAAACACCAGTGTGAAGTTTTGACTACACTAAACATAATGGAAGTTTTTTTATTTATTTCTGTGGGGTCTGGAGTTAAGCAGAATCAAAAAACTTTAATTAAAGCAAAGACATCCTGTAAACAGATTTTATATTTTACACCATGTTTTATTTAATAAATATAAATATGATATATTTATATTTTATTATTGTATGCTTGTATGCTATTACGTTTAACTTTTTGGAACTTGGTGTAGCTTCATCCTTCCTAAATTTAGGCACTAATGGGAAATGGAAGCAGTGCATGGAGAGAGATGGGGACCTTTGGGGGTTGTTTTAGATCTGGAAGCCATTTTTTCCTCTTTATTGTTTGTAAAGGGATTCTAAGGAAAGGAGACTCTTGACTATGTAACGACCCATACATGCATTCCAGTTAAGTGCTCCAATTCATTTTTGCAAATCTGTATAACTTGTTTTCACCTTTTATCTCATTTCTACCAGAACACACTTATTGCTGACAGTTAGTGTGCAGTGATACCCAGCTGCCTCTCCATTCCTTAAAAAAAAGTCCCTATGTTCATCCTGTTAGAAGGTTGTCTTTCTTATGCAAGACCTTAAGTTACCGATCCCTAATTCACAGAATCATAGAATTAGCACTTCAGAAAAATCAAGATATCATTATTCTACAGTTTTGCTCTTGTCAGTTTATGACATGGGATTGAGTGCATGCTGATGACACAAAGCTGTGTGGTGCAGTTGACATGCTGGAGGGAAGGGATGTCATGCAATGGGACCTGGACGAGCTTTAGAGGTGGTCTCATGTAACTTCATGAAGTCAACAAGGCCAAGTGCAAGTTCCTGAACCTGTCTGAGGGCAATCCCAAGCATAAATACAGGCTGGGTGGAGGACAGATTGAGAGCAGCCCTGCAGAGAGAGACTTGGGGGTATTGGTTGATGAGAAGCAAAATATGACCCAGCAACGTGCACTTGCAACCCAGAAAGGCATTGGCACTCTGGGCTGCATCCAAAGTGTGACCAGCAGGTCAAGGGAGGTGATTCTCCCACTCTGCTCTCATGACACCCCACTTGGAGTACTGCACCCAGCTCTGAGACCTCCAAGGTAAGAATGTGGACCTCTTGGAGCAAGTCCAGAAGAGGGTCACAAAGATGGTCTGAGGGCTGGAACACCTCTCCTATGAAGACACATTGAGACACTTAGCGTTGTTCTGCCTTGAGAAGAGAAGGATTCATTGAGCACTTTCAGTACATAAAGGGGGCTTACACGACAGCTGGAGAAGGACTTTTTACAAGGGCATGTAGTGACAGAACAAGAGGGAATAGCTTCAAACTGAAAGAGTGTAGGTTTAGATTATATATTCGGAAGAAATTCATATGTAAGGAACAGGTTTCCCACAGGCTGTGGATGTCCCTCACTGGAAATGTTCAAGGCCAGGCTAGATGGGGCTTTGAGCAACTTATTCTAGTGGGTTGCATCCCAGCCCATGGCAGGGAAGTTGCAACCAGATGATCTTTAAGGTCTCTTCCAATCCAAACCATTCTATGTTTCTATGATACATGAACTTGGACTTCAGAGAAAAATAGATGACTTTACAACTGAGGTCTATAGGAGATACTAACCTGATCTTGAGAGGAAACTGTTTATTTTTTGTAGCATTTGTTTGAATTCCAAGAACAGATTTCAAAGTTGACAGAGGAAGCGTTGCAATCCATCTATGAGACTCCCTTAGGCTTTTTTGGAAATGCGAATACAAATTCGGCACAGCAGGAGTTTGGACAGAGAATGTGACGCTTTCACCTTCAGCTGTGAGAATGGCTTCTCACTTATCTATGAAGCTGAATTTATCAGTTTCCATTTATTTGAAAATAAAGTATGTGGACCAAATAAATAAGAGACTAGGGACAAACCCCACCCTTGTACAGCCCAACTCCTTTATCTTGAATAAAAGTGTGTTTTATCACATGCTTATTAGAGTGGGGATAGTGGTACTGAAAATATTTGTTCTTTTGAATATTAATCTGATAACAATTTATGATAAGAATGATGTTGCATGAAATTCAAAGTTTGTTTTGAAACTAGCAAAAGACATTTTCATAAGAAATCCATCAGGAAAATATAAAGAGACTAGTAGGGTTAAACCTGCCTTCTCAATAAATCAAACAAAATTAAATGGCATAACCTTTTTTTCATGTTCAAAGTCCAAGATAGTTTTTATTACTGTCATTGCCTGGAAAAGAAAAGATATGGTAGTTCTGGATCAAAAAGCTCATAAAATCAGTTACTGATGTACACACTTCATTTTGCTGTCTGTTTACTATAAGAGTATTTGAGAGTTGTGGGAAATACAAACTTATCTTAGTTTAGAACTATATCTGTCTTCAGTTCTCCAGAGATCACAAGTGTTACAGAATCACCCAAGTTCATTTCTTCTTTCTGTTGCCTAAAATACAACAAAGATCAAATTTCCTCATTGGGGACCTCATGGGCAGACCACTCTACTGTACAAAATTATGCCTCTTCTCCCTGAAGAGTTTTGTATTTCAATAGTTTTTGTTTGTTTTTTCTAGATATCCATAACCTATGCAACAGAAGATGGTGTTTCTATCCACACAGTGGGCTAAAAACTCTATAATTAATTAAAATTGTTCTTAAAATTTTCAAACATACTATGAATTCTGATGAAGCTATCATAATGAAAAAGTATTTGTCTCCTCTGAATCTGAGATAATGTTCAATAAATTCTAACAAAAGGAACAGCCATGCCGAATCGTTGGCTCTCTGTCCTCACGGACACCAAATGAACATTTTCCTATGGAGTTATGAGTCATGTTCATCATGCTAAGCAAGAACACTGTGCATAAGGCTTTAATAACACCACGAGTTTAAGTACAAACACATTTTTTTGAGAAAGAAGCTTTCATTAGGACAGATGCCATTATTAGCTATAATCTTAAGGACATTTTGAAATTCCATGTCTGGGAACTCCTAATTAATGTGCAAGAAAAGTGTTTTTGAGAACTCTCAAAACCTCGTTCAATCCTCATATAAACTGGCATTCATAATGACATTGAGTTTTTAATCTCTCACTCCTAGACTAGCCTTGGAAGAAACATTTGAAACAGAATTGGATCATGTGGGTAGCCAAAGTCAAACATTTGAATTTTCTTGCATTTTAAATCTAAACCCCATACCTTGTTAATAGGAGACAAAGTTAGAGAATAATTACATTTAAATGCAGCTATATATAAGTAAGGTGTCATGTCTAAGCTATGTATTGGCAATTGAGAGCAACATGCCCTTTGAGAGCGCTGCTCATTCCATCCTATGGTCAGGGCTAAATTCTGTGATGTGAATCTGCCTCCAGAAGCACCTCACTTCAATCTCTGCCAACTGCAAGAGCCCAGATGACAAGCTTCAATACACACACACACATATATTTGCATATCTATATCTTTATACAGTTACATATTTACGTGGATATATCTAAACTTAAGAGATTTATCTATTTTCTCAGGATTTTAACAATACTTAAAAACAAAGAAAAAGACTGTGCATTAAATTTCACTTAATTCCTTGTGTCAGAAATAGCACCCTATGGAGCTCTGCTTTTCTCTCATTTTATTAGGTTGAATAGTAGAACTGTGTTCCTCTCAGGTTGACGCCTGCTGTCACATCTGAATGAGACCTCAACACATTAGCCTTCTCGTCCAAAAAGAGCAGGGGATCACACCTGCTTTCCTTCCAGGAGGTTCTCAGGTGTGGAGATGGGAAGTGCTTTGCCCAGTTATCTCTCTGTGCATCTTACATTTTTTTCAGTGCAACAGGGAGATACCTTCATTGTGAAAGATTAAATAAAATGGCAAACTGCTTTTGAAACATCCTCTCTTTTCATTAAAAAGAGGCAGAAATTGTAAATGGCTTTAAAATGGCTGAGTAATAGCTTCCTCCCTAATGACTACATAAGGATATTATGGTATTTGTCAACATCTGACTAAAAATTCCAGACTTTTCCTTGCAGCAAGCTGAATTGTCCTTAACTGCATTAGTTTTAAGTGGAATGCATGAATACATAACTGTTTAAAACCTTGTACAAAGGCTCTGCATCCTCACATCTGTAGCCAAGTACTGGAATTTATTTTTTTTTCCAGAGCAAAAAGGACTTCTATATAACAAGCAGTGGATAGACACCACTTGTTTAAAAGAAAATAATATTGATGTTCTGGATGGTAGATCAGGCATAGGCCTTTCTTCCTAGCACATCACTGTAGGAAAAAAACTGTAATGTGGCTGCACATTTGGTCCTCACTAGTCCTGAAGGAGTAGACTTTTCAGGGTTGGCTGCAAGGTCCATCCCCATCCTGAGCAAGGAAGTTACTGACAAGAGCCATCTGTGGGAGAACTGGTTCTCCAGAAGAGAAAGCCAGTTCCAAATTCAGCAAACTCCGTGCAGACTTGACCACAGATACTTTGAGAAACTTTGGACTCCAGAGTTGGAAGGCTGCAATTTAGCCATATTCTGGAAAACACAAATATTGTGTTGGAAAACAAGAAGAGCAAAGGTTGAACTTCAGGCATCTTCATGTGAGTCCTGGGTCATTGGGGAACAAATGAGAAAAAAAAATCCCAGCAATCAGCTTTCTACCCTGTCCGTTGCATCTCACCACACACAACTAAAATGTAGGACACAAGTCCAAGGGTAGAACTGCCCAGTGAAGGACACATGAAACAGACAAAACTGTGAGGCAAACCAGCTGTATCACCAGCAGTACCCCCAAAGGGCTCCCAGGTGTACAGAGGCTGTTTCACCTTTGCTTGATTTTGTCCTTATCTCCTGCCTGACTAGCCACTTTCACAAGCCAGTGCCTGAAGGAATGGGACCACTAGTACATGTTCTCCTGCTGTCAAGGTGATGCACAAGGGCAGTTGTAGGAAGAAGAAACTCATTCCGTTCTGATCCCTACTGAAGGAATTGGAACAGGAAGGAAATTCTGGTGATTTTCACTAGATTGTGCTTCCTCCAGCACAAAGTTGCCAACTTCATTGTCTGCGTATCTCAGGTTCTCTAAGGCCTCATTCACAGCCCTCTCTTAACAGAAATCCAGTCATTTGCCCCAGTTTTCTAGAATCCTCTAAGCTCTTAGCTTCTACTTGGTAGCTAATTTGAAGACAAACCATAAGCAAAGTCACCAACAACTTTGATGTAAAGCTGCTCCATGCATCTAGGTTTTATAAGAGGGTCTTGATTGGGTTTCTTCCCCTTGCCTGGATCCCAATCCTATTGCTGCCTACACCATGCATCTGCTGCAGGGGATCCTGCACAGATGCTCTGTGTTGCAAATCAAGGGAACATGTCTCCTGCTTCTCACAAGAGAAGGTTATTTTTAAAATGTGCTATGGGAAGTATTTGAATGCAGACAACACTGAGGCCTTTTAGAGAGCTGCTTACAGAGCAGATTCCTCGTTCTCTGTCTAATCATTTCTGTTTCATGGCTGACCGATTTGTCCCCAGTTTCCATGCTATTGTGCCTCATAGTCAAGTGGCAAGAAATGCATAAAATACTGGGTAAAAAGCAGAAGATACTGAAACTAGAAAAGTGTAACCACTCAAAAGAAAATTAAGCTCAGCCTGAACTACACTTCTGGCTTTACAGCACTCCTGAACATTTTATTTTCTGACTTTCAGTACCTGACTAAGACTGAGAACTCACTCTGTTATACAAGTGTATCTTTTACACTCTGCCTAGATGACTTACAGCTGCAGTATGAAAGGCAGATGCATGACAGAAGGGGACCACAGACCGATGGCCAAGAGAGGGACAGAATCTGTGTATCTTCACCCCAACCCAAGCCTGTCCCCTAGGTACTGGTTTGAATTTTATTGCTACATCTAACAGATGAATCTCAATGCAGTGTTCAAATAACTGCAAACTGTGGAAAAATTCTTCTCTCTACTCTTCAGGTTGGACCTATCTGTGACATACTCACAAAAAGAAAAGTTATTTTTATTTGTCCTCATAACAGAAAAGATTGCTTTACAATGCCATTTTTTACAGAAACTACTGTTTTTATCTAATTTGAAGACTCCTGTCTGGTTACATTTTGATATATTCCCATGTCTTGATGTGACTATGCGCCCTACCAGGAGCTCACTTGTTGACACAGAGGCAGTACTGGTATTCTGGCTGTTTGTTGTTTTTCAGTGAATGTGTTGGTCCCCAATTATTTCAAAAGGACTAACAGAAAAGCTAATTTTTTTCCATTCCTGTAATTCTTATTTTCCAAGTTTCTTTTAGAAGACTGGATGTAACAAACTTCCTTAACCCTTGCCCCTGTGGGAGGCAGAGAGGGCAGGATAGGCTTTGCATGCTTCAATTTAAGTCCATTAGGGTTTTTTTGCTGTCAGTGGTCTCCCTCTTTTCCCAGTAGGATCTTTCAGGAGTTAAGTTTGCAGACACCAGGATCCTGACTCGCCTGAGGGCTATGACTCATCCTCAGAAGGTTTGGTTGCTTTGGGGACTTCTGTTGGTATATGAAATAAGCCATGATGCAGCCTCCTTCATGACCTCTTGCATTCCCTGTCTACTCAGATACTGCTTCGTGATTAGAAGAAAACAGAATTGTTCTCTTCCTTTTAAAAACAACCATTTTAATGGAAGTTTTGTACCAAGATGAATTTTTCTAAACAAGTAACAACTTCACGCCTTTTCTGTCTATACAGCAAAGCTGACAATGGCTCCTTAAAGGTATGGACTGCTTTGAGGAGCAATTCTTAGCATCGATCCAGCATGATGGTTAGTCATATCCAGCACCTTCAAATTGTGTTGAAGTCTGGAATTTGAGGTTACTCGGAACCTTGCTAAATTGTCTGCATATAGCATGAATATTTTTTACAGATACACATTCAGAAACCAGAGTCTAGCCTCTAGATTCTCTGCAAACAATGCAATATTTCTCTTTATAAATAACGGGTCTTCGTGACCAATAAACATGGCCAACTGCACACACTCTGACACTGCTAGACACTAAACAACCCAGTTAGCGGCTTAGTCATCCACTACAACTGGGCAGCTCCCATTTTTCCTAGGGTCTGACAAGTCCAGATGACAGCATCCTCAATTTTCAAATGCACAGTGTAAAGTTTGTCTGCTAAGAGAAAATTCAGCTCTTATTTTTCTGACCAATGTGACTTCAAGCAAAAGTCTCCATCGATCCTGACTTGTGAAAATAGCCAAACAGATTTACAAACCCAAACAAAAAAATCCAGACAAGGGCACAGTTAGATTTTGCTTAGCTTTCTTCCCTTTATCAGCTTTTGAAGGGGACAAATCCAAACGACCACCAGGACCTCTGTTTTTGCACCCGCCACGCTTAGGGCGGGCGATCCGGTTTGTGCCATCTCCCTGCCCTGCCTCTATGCGTGCTTCGGGGAAGGAAAATCCTTCTGACAATGTTACACAAGGTCACGTAACACATCCCCCTGCTCCCCCGGCCCCGGGCGGGACGTCCCGGCTGCAGAGCTGAGTGCCGGCACACACCGCGGCGGGAGCCACCCCGCTCCCCGGCGAGCCCAGCCTGCTGCGCCCCGGTGGGAGACCGCGGGCAGGGGAGCTCCGCACCGCACCGGAACGACGAGCTCCGGCGGGCTGCCCTACCCGCTGCCCGCCTCTCTCTGGCTCTCTGCCCCCTTTCTTTGGAAAAAAACCCGAAAACCCAAACAAAACTCAAAACTATATATAATCAGACCCTGGCCCGTTCCCTCTTGCAGCAGGTGGAAAGATGCGGCCAGCGAGCTGCTGCCGCCCTGACAGTGCCCAGGTATCCTGCCTCCGCAGGACCTGGCATCGCCTCCCGCCCCGTCCCGCCTCGGCCCCTTACCTTAACCACGTCGTCGTTGAGGTGCTTGGGGTCTCGGTTGACCAGGTCGATCTCTTTGGTGTGCACGTCGTGCACCGGCTTTTCGTTCAACTCATCTGCCATCATCTTGTTGTTGGGCTTGTAGATGTTGCCCTGCTCCCGGACGGGCGCCGCGTACAGAAAGCCCTGCGGGAAGCAGAGGGAGCGCAGGCGGGAGGGGAAAGCCCAGCTGAGGCGGGGAGGGCGGGGAGGGCGGGGAGGGCAGGGCAGGGCNCCCCCCCGCCGTGGGGAGGGCGCTCCCGCGGACACAGCTGGGAGCGGCTGGGGATCCCCGCGCGGTGCCCTCGCCATACTGCCCTCGCCGCGCTGACCCCACTGTATTGCCCTCCACGCAGAACCGTCACTGTGCCCCCCTTCCACCCCGGTGCACCCGCCGTAGCGCCCTCCATGTAGCGCCCTCCACGGACTCCAGCAGCCCGCAGCCCGCAGGGGACGAGCCCCCGGCTCCCACTGTCCCTGCCCGCAGGTGCCCGGCTGTTCCCCTCCTGCCACCAAGCCGCCCGGGCCCCGCTCCTCCGACGGGTCGGGGAGCTTGGGGGGCGAGCCGCTGCAGGTACTCTGCGGCGGCGGCTGGAGGGCAACGGAGCAGCATCCCGGCCCCATCCCTTGGCGGTCCTACCTCCGAGTCTACGTATTTGGTGCCGGACATGCTGCCGCGGGGTGCTGACGGGTCTGCCGCGAGTGACTCTGCCCTGTGACTTGCAGGACCGAGGCAGGAAGATCCCGCTCTGCGGAGCGGCCGGCCGGGGGAGGTAGCTGCGAGGAGAGGGCTGGCCGGTGGCCAGGGCGGCTCCCTGCCTCCGGCTGGGGTGGATGACAGCCGCGATACGGCCCCGCACACCGCAGGGCAGCCGGGAGCCGCCGAGGGTGGGAGGAGAAAGTAGCCCTGCCCCGGCAACCTGGGAGCTGGCGCTCCGGTCCCGGATGCTTGGGCCACTCTTGCGGAGACAGGGACAGGGATAGTGATAGGGATAGGGTTCCCTCCGCGTCGCCCGCCCTGTTCCGGCCGCCCACCACTCCTGGCAGAGGGTCCCCGCCGCCTTTTGCGGGGAGAGACGGTGGCTGCGTTTGGCAGAGCTAGGAGGGCAGGGACGAGGGGGCAAGGAAGCGATGAGGAGATGGAAAACTTAGTAGTGTTTCACGTCCAGACCGAGCGAGGCGTGTGTCGGGCTTCCCCCTCCCGGCACTGACAATAGTTTACGCAGAAGCATCGCTGCTCCAGGAACAATTGTGGAAACTTGGACATCCTTGGGACGAAGAAAAAGAGATTTTCTCAACTGGTTCATTTCAAAACTATGCAAATATTTAAAAGTTCTGCACTTTAACAGTACAATATTTTTCCCGGAGAATTGATCCATGCGTGTCTGCCATGCATATTAACTTCTGGGATTTACTTTTAAAGGGGAATGGTGGGACACAGACATCTTGCCATGCTTTGTCCTCAAGGTTCTTTGTAAGTTCGGGGGCATATGTTGGTGTAAATGCTATAAAGATTCATCACTGTATTCAAGATGGCTCAGGGAAAGGTTGTAACATCACTATGCATCTATAAGCTAAGAATTTATTTTATTTTTTTTTGGTGCTTGCAGCCATTAGTTTCATGTTAGGAAATCAGACTGTGGTGAAACATTTATAACATTAACAGAAAAATAGTGACCTTAGTGTTAGTTTAGCACAGCATTGCAGCAACATAAGTAGAAAATTCTTAACTGCAGTATATTTGGCTTTGGCAATTCAACAGAGAAACGACCTTGGAAAAGCCACCGGCTAAGATGGATGTAGGCTCCACAGATGTAAATAACTGCACCTGTTGAAAATGCAATCCACACAGACATGTATTGCTGATAGGGTCATCAGTTAGCAGTCAACTTTCTTTAGGAGTTTATATTGCTCATAAACTTTAGAACAAATGCTTTGGATGGAAGTTTTCCAACTTTCCAAGTTAGTTGTAACTTTTAAAAGTAACTTTTTTCCTCATGCAATAATTCACTTAAGCCATCACTAAAATATCTTCATCTGTCCACACATTGGAGCATGTACATGGGAGTCAAATGAGTGTATTGAAGGACATACCCATCTGAAAAAATCTGCAAGACAGTTCTTTGTACTCATACCTAGGAAAGTTTTTCAATTAATCACTGTCCTGCACATAAATCAGAACATTTTGATTCACTGTTCAGTATTACTGTGTATCTCAAGGATGACTAAAAAAGAGAGAGACTTGTTAATTTGAAATGATGAATTGGTTCTGGAATCATTTCTGAAGAACCACAACCCCCTTTGAAAGACATTTCTGAGTCACACAACACCACTGCAGCTAGAAGAATATGAGAAGCTAGTGGAATTTATAAGTTTTATGAGATGAATTCCATAATAGGCTGCATACAAAGTGAAGTGGCCCATCACATCTGAGGAACCTTAGTGGTGTTTTCTTGAGTTGAAGAAATACCAAGGAGACAGCCTACAGAGAAAATGGCACGGGTACTACCAAGCTGTAAGAGTGAGCAAGTTAGACCTGCAGAGATGGAGAGGGATGGAGCCATGGCCCATTGCCTCTAGCACTGCTGTATGAGAAATGCACACAAACTTAGCAGCCAGAGGCTTGGCATGGGTGCACACAGGAGTTCTGCAAGGAGCTCCTGTTACATTCAAAGGAAGAGTATAGCTCAGTAGGAAAGGGCCTGGTAAAGGAACTTCTGGAAGTGCAAAGGCTCTTGTCCCCTTCTCAGTTCTTATGAATGGATTATCCAGGGGTGTCCTACAATTGCCAGAGGTTGTAGACACCCAATCTGGCCTTGGAAATGACAGCCAAACAGTCTTCTCATGGAGCTTTGCTGTGTCTTTAGTAGCCCAGGTCAGTTGCTGAACACTGGCCATGTCACTGCCTTTCTTCTTTCTCCATCACTCTAGTCTTAGGCATTTCATATCTAATTTTAAGAAGTTTTTATTGCTCCAAAGTCTTGCTTTAACTGAACTTTCAAACCTCGGGATTAGCTTATTTGAGAACTTGCTCTAAACCTGGAGCAATTTGTGTGCAAATTATGATTTGGGGCTTTTTTCTGTTTTGAGAGGAGGAAAGGTTTTAGTATGGCTAGTAAACATGTGTCCCAAAAATCCAGTGCAAAAAAACCCAAAAGCTGGAAAAAATTCCTCATGTCAGAAAATGAGTCACGAAACTCAACTGAATGTGGGTGATTGCTCACTGAGTGTCTTTGTCTGGTATCAAACCCTCCCTCTTTCTCCATCCTCAACTCCTCCTTTTTTTTAAAGCTTGTGTAATTATTCCAGTTATAGTATTAGCAATACTCCTGATATATTCCAATGTCAGCAAGATCAAAATCAGTCCTGGGAAACTGTTTTCTTTATGTATAGTTTCAACAGCAACAAGCCTGACAGATAACAGAGGCCGAATGATAGCAGCCTGCCTTATGCAGAGCACTTACAAACCTGAGGCTTAGATCATTGCTTTTTTGTGTATCTTAGATCATTGCTTTTTTGTGTATCTTCTGTTCAAATGCTTAATCACATAATTTTATGTGCATTTTTTAATGTTTTGCTGGATGAAAGCCTTAGCTGCCAGAACTGTTGGTACTGAACTTTTCTGAGCCATTCCACTGTCCACACCCTGCTGCCTGATAACAAGCACTGGCATGGGTTTAACATGCAAGCCAATGTATTCCTCATTCCATTATTACAGATTTGTAGTCCTGGAGAACTCACAGTGTCCACAGATGACTCACAGATGTCCCCACTCTCTGGAGTGAGTCCCTGGATCGAACTTTTCCTTGGAGACAAGTGTCCCTTGCCCCCAATATACAGGTCTGCACTTTCATGTATGCATTTGTTGTTTGGCCTATTTGTTTCTGGCATCAAAGGAATAGTTATCCCAGGAGAGATGGGTAGCTCCTCTCACATTCCTTCCTTCTCACAACCTCTGGCTTGGAGTGATTTCATTTTATGTGGAAGTGCTGCTGCCATAAAACATTTCACAATAGCCTAAGGGCTAGAAGAAGTAAACCAACACTGCAGAAACCTGAAATCAGATTTTGCTTGAGATGTGCCAATGCATATGGACTCACTCCTGGGAAAGTTGTTCTGGGAAGTATCTTTTTATGCTGATGTACAGTAAGTGTATTTTAAGGAGTCTAAGGCAGTCCCTTCTTTTGGGATTCTGACTGAGTTTAGATGTACGATGCCAAGTTGCTCAAATAAGGGCAGTTCTGGGCATGACAAAAGTAAAACTGTAGGTACTGAGAGGGGTTATGCGAAAGGGAGGTGCCTTCTCAGTTCAGACATGTTGGGTAGCAGTTGAGCAGGGATTAAAATTTTGGATTGAATTGCCTTTCTCTCACTTCAATCCTGTTGTAGGTGTGTACATCTTTTATTAGAACTAGACCTTGAAGGTCTTGATCAAGATACCTTGTAATTGCCTTGGCTGGAGAGGCAGATTGGAATCTTTAATTCTGCCAGACCTCGTGCAAATCAAGTTACTCTTCTCAGTGCTTTTCAGCATAAAATTCCTTACTACTGAGCTGGACCATGAACACTGGTCTCTGTGAACACTGTTTTGAACCATTCTGTTGGTTCTACCTTATTATTAAGTGTTCAGGTATTTTATAGAAAAATCAGACTAGTGAGAACTAGTCTCATTAATGGGACTTGAACACCAACTCCTTAAGGCTTATGTATTGTCACCAAGCTTCATTACCTGAGAATTTAATGGTCAACCCTAGCTGATAATTGAAAAAGCCACTCCTATTGAACTGAGGCAGTTGGTGTGAATCTTTACATTTTATTCAATTTAAGTGCCTAAATTAGGATTTGATTCAGTGCTATGTGAAGGGGTCATTCTTTCTCCCACTTGCAAGTGGCAGGGGAAGACGGACAACAGACAAAACATCTAACACAGGTGACACTCACCCTTGGCCTCAAGTTGTGAGAGAAGTATTTAGAAAAGAACCTTCCTCACTACTTACATGAAGCTCTAGTTGCTTCCATCAATCTTCCCAATTTCTGCATCAAATACAACTATTTATGTAGCAGAGGAAAGAAGCCAAGCCAAGCCCAACATTTTGCATTAATCAATGCAGTGTCTTCTCTGGATGATGATTCAGAACAGGAACCTATCTTAGCTCCTCTGAATTGCCTCTCAGAAACATTTTCTTTTTGTTGCAACAATCTTAGGAAGATTAGTGTCACCAGGCTAAAATTAGCCTTTATTAATTCACCTCTAACTTGTAAATCCCTGCATGAAGAAAACACCTTCATTTTTAATGCTGGTTCAGCATACCGACTGGAGGCCTTTAACTGTAATTTTTATTAGTACAGACAGACAACAAACAAGACTGGTAAAGTGTCCAGTGTTTGACCTTGTTCCATTTGCATTTTTACTTTAAAAAACCCCAAACACATGTATTTTTCCATGTCTTTTTAAAAGAGAGTTAATAACTACAATAGTCTGATCTCTGCAGGTGGGGTAATGATCACACCCTATAAAAATAAGGGACTTACCATTCTTTGGCTTCCACTAAATACAAGTGTGTGGTCTGAGGTCCCAGAGCTGCAGGGATGTTCTGAACATTTTAGTCAGTGAATGCCTAAGTGAACTTTTTGGATAGGTGAAACCAGGCTCTTCATTTACTAATAAATCTAAGTTTCTGCTAAGAATTTATTTCAATTTATGTGGTGAACAAATAGGGTGAGGAAACATAGGATACAAATATAAATGCTCCAGAGTCAAATTTGGAGGATTTTAGGAAAGCACTCTCGTAAAAAGGCAGGTTAAATTTCTTTGTGAATTAGAAGAAAAAAGCCCAAAACCACAAATCCAGGGTTAGTTCTGTATGTTAGTTGTGATTTTCATGAAAAACAAGATGCTGAAATATTTTGCATGTCAGAACTGAGTCTCCAGCTCATGATTGTGGATCTAAGGTCTGCAATAACAAGAGACAGGCTGGATTTGGAACATCTTACTGTTTATAATAGCTTTACCATGATGATGAAAAGTCTGCTCTTGTTAAGAGTTCTATTTTCTCCATTCCATAGAGAAGATGCATCAAAGTAGATGACCTGAATCAGGTGTAAATTTTCCTACATTTGTCGTAGACAATGAGACCAAGTTTCTGGACTCCCTTCTTGTCTAAATTCTCATTTGTAAGTTTCCATTAAGAGATCAGCTGGGATGGTTTGTCCACATTTCAAAAAATTTGGAGATGAACATAAGGAACCTACTCCTACATCAAAGTGCACAGTTCAGTGCCAGTGCCAATTCAGTCCCTATTGTCCAACAGGGCTGTAAACTATTCACAGTATCATCTGTGCCAGAGCTTCAGAACTGTCAAATCCATAAAATCTTGAGAAGAGTTGCCAGCCAGAGTTGCCTGGGGAGATTTACACCTAAGTATTGGAGATTCTGTATATATTAATGCTTCCTTCCACTCCTTTTATAGATGAATTAAAAGTAATAGCCAAGCATTTAATATTTTACCCAAAGTCTAAAATGTATTTTGTATTTTCTTATAGTAAAAGCACATCTGTTCCAGAGAAAGATATTGCTATGAAGTATGCAAGAAACTAACAGCTTTAATTATTTAATTGCAAGTTTGCTTAAGTCTTGTAGCAGGTAGAGAAACGGTGAACAGGACTAATTAACGACAAGCCTAAATCAAAATAAGAACAAACCAAAACCATTCCACTTAATTGTCTGAGGTAGCTAGGGGCAGATGACTTCAGTAAGCTATTTAAGAATGCATATATCCAGGAGAACATAAAATGATACATTTTTCTCTGGGGAATAGCCTCATTCTCAAAACTTCAAATCCAGACTTTAGGTTTTTATAGGGCTCCTTTTAGACATAAAAACTAGTACTGATGGATTTGGTTTTTTTTAAATGAATTCATCAAGGGGATATTTTTCAGTGGAAAATATCTTTGTAAAAATCCTGGACATTGTAAAAGAAAATAACTCTCAAAAGAGTTCAAGTGAGCCTGGCCAATTTTTATTTTCAAAACAGTTATTTCCATTTTTAACAAGCTAACTTCTTGCTGAATAAAAAAAAACAAGAGAAGTTTCCATGGTCACTAATCATTAAGATCCACTTTTTGAAAGCCATATGAATCCCTCTCTAAATGTCATATATGCTAAAAATACTTTTAATATACAAAGATTTTCTTAATGTACAAAGAATATGCAGTGTCAGCTACTTTCAATACGCCAATAACCAAGAAAAGGACAATTCTGTAGCTCATCTGTAAAGAAAGCATGTGCCTGTAAAAAGAATTAAGCATTTTTTTGAATGTTGCCAAAATTCTACAGAGATCTGCTTCAGAGAAAGCAACTGTTCTGTATGGGCTCAATCACACACAGAGATACATAATTTTCTACTATAAACACATTAAATGAAGTTGATAATAGTGAAACTGCATTGATGCTTATCCATTTTTTTATCTCTCACATATTTTGGAAGAACTGCATAGTACTCTATGCTGTTTGGCATTTTAATTTTTTTTTTAAAGCTGATAAATCTGAAAAAAAAATTAAGTTGAAAAGGGGAAACAGCAGATGTTTTATTATTTTATTATATATCTCGAATTTGATAAGAAATTTGAGACATCATTTTAGAAAACAGCATTCTAAATCATACAAACATTTTACAATTGCAACTTACCATCTGTATTTAAAGGAAACAGCAGCATAAGCCCAACAGAAGGCTAATGTAATTTTAAGGTACCTCTGCATACGTTCTGTTATTCTGATTTAAATGTCATATTAGGTGCAGAAGAAAGAATTTTTGGGGGGGTTAGGCTTTGAAGTAGTAAATAAGCAACACAGAGAGTCAAGTCAATAGGTTAGGAGAATTAGACAAGGATACCAATTATACTCACTTGCCTTCTATAAGAGCTTGCTACCTAGTAAAGTACTAGCACAGTGTCTATGGCTTTAAGTATCACAGTGTTCACACCAATAATATACAGAAATAGGCAGGGTTGCATTTACTATACCCCATTTTAATAAAAACCATTTCTCATAAACAAATATTTCCAGCTCTTTTGCATAGTTGTGTATGAAAACACTTATAATTTTTGCTTTTACACACAATCATATATAATTAATATACCAGAACTGCATGGTAACACTCAAAATTAAGTTACCTAATTAATTTAGTTATCTAAAGTTACTTTTTGCAGCGTCTCACTCTTGCTGCTTAATAAGTTGGTTAGAATTCAAATACTAGAGAAATAATGCATCAAAGAAAACCAATCAAGTGTAATTTACAAAGGTACAAAATATACAAAGTTAACCTCTCATTAAATAAAATATACAGATTAGCTGATGTTACAAATCATTAGCTAACACCTTATTTTAAGGGGTAAACTTCTAGAGAGCTCCCTTCCCACCTTCAATGTAGGAGAACTACCCAACAGTTCCTTTCCCTGTATGTTTATGCAATGAGTCACATTCACTTTAACTGCTGATAACAGAGGACTGTGTTTATCATTCTGCAAAGTGAAGCCAGAAACGATCCCTGGTGGAACTGCAGTAAAGCCAATATGAAACCCTAGAGATCAGTTTTGTCTAATGTATGACAGCCTACTCATAGAAATATTTATAGTAATAATGCCAATCATTATCACTGTGGTGGTTGTTAAACCTCCACAACAATTCTCCTGGAATCTAGCAATCAGTGTACCATTAAAATAAAGTGTTGGCAATATACTCTGTGACCACTGTTGTTAAAATTGCAAGCTGTGAAAACTGCCTACTTATTCTTAAACAGGTCTCCCTGATAAAAAATGAGTTTTAATAAAAATAGCATGTTCCCACTTAAACCAGCCATTGTAATTAACAGTTTGGAATGAATGGTAAGTGCTTGTATGTTAGGTTAGCAAAGAAGTATAACACCAGCCCCAACTACTGCAACGTCACATCCCTGATGTTTACTCTTGGTCCAGGCGTATGTTAACCATGGCAAAGCATCGGCCTAGGCTCTGAAAGAATGGTACAACAAAAACATCTGTCAGGCTCTTCCATACAGTTTGCACCGAAGGCAAGACCATGAGACAGGTTTTCACAAAAGGCACCACAATCCTGTAAAAGAGAAAATTAAAGATATCAAGATTGGTGCTGCTACAACAGGGGGAAATAAGGATACCGAAACACAAGTGTGACATGTTATGGAAAAGGAACTCAAAATATAACTCAAAATATTTAAACAAGTTGATTTCACCCTCTTGCAGTCCTTCTCCATCATTTTTTTTTGCTTACAGCCTCATACCTGCACATGCAGAAGCACCATGATGCATCTGGTCCTCGGGCCAGAATAATTTGTGTGCAACACACGAGACGCCAGCTTTCTTTTCATCATGTCTCTGCTTCCTAGTCAGAAATTTTTGTACACGTTTTTTAGAACAATGATATTTTACTATCCTCTCCCTGCTGCTGGCAGGGCTGGTGTATATGATATGCTGCAGCCCTGCTGCCACCCGCTGCAGCTGAAGAGCAGACTCATCTCCTAAAGGCTTACTTGTGCTGTGGTAATATCTGAATGTGGGTCTTGGGGGCTAGACAGAAACACCATGTTCCCCACTTGGATTGACTGGAAACAGCGCTCTTAACAATCTGTTCTTGGTCTGCTATCTCTTCTGTGTTTCTCCTATCTGTCTCTCTCCCACACACGCCAATGCACAGGCACACATGCACATCACCATTGGTGTCTCAATCCTGCCAACCTAACATTGCTGCTATAAATTGCTACAATAAATCAGAAAAGGAAAGCAATATTCAGTTATATCAGACTACTACAGTACAGAGACATGCCACACTGCAGAAAAATGGGCTGATCCTGTAATTTTTTTCTTTTGTGGGTGAGAAATTAATGTAAAATGCAGTCAAAACTCCTCATCAGGGGAAAAGATCATATTCACTCACGGTGCATACTTGAAAGTATTGTGCTTTCATCTCCTGAGCACTGGTAAGCAACACTCCACACTTGCCAATTCCAAAGCAATGTCTTTAGTGGTGCCTTTAGCCAAGCATACTAACAACACAGGTGAGCCAGAACTGCACATATGGGCAGCTCACGAGGGCCAATAGATACATGATAACTGACCACACTATTTATTATTCTCCTTTCTTAATTATTTACCAGCCTAAACCCCTTGTCATTTCACGAAGCTGGATGTTCTTATTTCGGTGCAGAAAAATTAAATATATAAATAACTTATGTAATACTGAAGTGGTACTAGAGCAAAGTTTTAAAAGAATCTCTGTGCCATACAGAAGACATTTATTTCCTAAATTAGTAAAAGAATCTATAGATTCTTTTGACAAAGATAATAAAAACTCTGTTCTAATTTTCTGTTGCATTCAAAATTTAAATTCCCTATCCTGCATCGATATAATTCTGCTGCAAAACTCTCACTGACTTTGGTGGGAATGACAGAAAAGGTTTAAGTTAGTATTTCATCATAGATCTGAAAAAATTTTAAAAAAAGTACTGTGCATTTACATTGCATACCTCTCAGAATAACAAAGTAGCAAAAAACCCTGACACATTCAAAAATGTCGAAGGTTAGAAATGCACAGTCAAAATTAATTACTTTCACTGTTTATCTAACTGGATTCTCAGCTTTTGTCACACAATACAAGCCATATACTAGTATGTCTATGCTGCAGTCTAAGCTAGCCCAGATGGATTTAAGCGAGAATAGTTTTTCTAAAACCTTCTCTTTTGTCCCTGCTGAAACAGCTAGTAATATACACCCCATATAGAACTGTGGGTGTTACTGGAATAATGTGTCTCTAGTTTTAAAATGAACACTGTAAACTATGTGCTTTATAACCACCTATAATATCACTGCATATAGGATAGATGATTTCTAGAGAATAAAATCAGACCTTCACTTGTTAGAATACAGCTGATAAACATCAGTAATGCAAAGGAAAAAAAAAAATTGGTATTTCTCCAAGCAACACAGGGAAAATGCCAGAAATGGCTACTCAGCTTGTGTTGACTTCAACTCTTTTCCATTTCAGTTATGTCACTGCTCCTTTGCTGTAATCTAAAATTAATTTGGCATGACTTTTTTTAAAAATCTAACTGAATTGGAGAGAAGCAGAAAAGCTGACATTTTTACTGGACCCTCTGTTGACAGGATCACACAAAATACAAACTAAACAAATACCACACTAGCAGAAGTTTCACAGAAAGATGTAGAAGGCTGGAAAAGCAGTGATCCTACTACTTGCAACTGCTGTAGGGGTCATTCACACAGTACCAGAACTCAAGCTATCTTGATAATTTTAAATAAAATAAACATTACAATGTTTTGGTAATGCTTTATAATCTTCTAGCACTTGCTATCCAATTTTATGGTAAATGCATGCAAAAACCAATGTAGGCCAACTCCATAGGACGATACATGAGACACGACAGCAACCAAAGCTAACCAATGGAAACAACTTTCAATTTTAAAATAAAAGTCAGTCTACGTAGAGAGCAATTACTCAAACACCTTCCCTCAGAGAAGAAAATTGTGTACAGCCAAAAGAGCCATAAAAGGTATTTTCTAACTTTTGAAAGATGTGAGTATGTATAAATGTATTTATGTGTATGTAAGTCCACATCCTGTTCTGCATAGGACAGGTTATTCTAGGGTACAATATTTCCAAATCATCAGAGGATGAAATGTGCCTTCTGTGGAGTAACCAGGCACACTCAAAATATAAATAACCAAATGCCATGTATTTGTTTTGTGACCTGACAAATACAGCATACACATTCTTTACTCACAGTGCTGTGGGTTTACCCCAGTCCACACTTCTTTTCATAGGCATGGTAACTGCTTGCTTGAATAATGTCTAACAGTGAAATTAGACAGCATATCCCAAGGATATCAACACTGATGCCATATACTGGTATTACTAGTGTTACCATGTAGTACAGCATTGGGAAGAAAATGAAAGCTCTGTTGAATTTGTCATCTAAGCTGAAGACAGCTACCTATATGAACTCTCACTGAATCTTGCTATGTATGTATTTATTATAAAATCCTTTCACTAAGTAGAATGAATCATATCTTTTGGGAACTGTTGAACTAAAAAGACCAAATTACCCCATTTTCTCCCATCCTATCCTATTTTGTCTTCATTCTGTTCAAGGCATGACATCTACAAAACCACACACCTCAAACTTTCTCACTTTTGCTCACATTTCTTTTTTTTCCCTCCTAATTCCTGGTGAATGTTGTCAAGAACCAAGTAATGCAAAGGAGGCAGAGCGCAGAACACTACCACTGATAAGGAAAATCAACTTGTCAGAGACTTGGGCAATGAGGTTGGAGTAGTCATGCACTGTTAGTTCAGATTCCTGTTTCAAAGAGAACAATCACATCTTCCCTTCTAATGTTTTTCAAAATGGAACCTCAGACATGTCTTAGTGCTGTTTTTCAGATCCCACGTTTCTGTGCTTAAACTACCTAATTACAAGTATGCACCCATACTACACCATGATTCTGAATTAAAAGTCTTGTATGGCTCTACAATACAAGCAAGCATTGTGAAAAGACTGCTATCACCTAGAATTGTACTGTTTCTTGATGTGTCCCATTAACCCTTGGGATGAGTGAGGCAACAGATAACCACCAAAGCCTTTCACAAGTCATACACAGTGTATGAAGTGCATTATAACCAAATGTTATATATTCCAGGACCTGGGTACACTGGAAAGGATAAAATTACTACAAAGGAAGCAAGAGAACATCCACCTACTTCCTCTTCATAAACCAACATAAACTTGGACATCAAAGAAGAGGCATCAAGGCAACACCACCAGGTCATAAGGTGGGTCTTCATGGCATAGCTGCACCGTAATTTATTACGATTTCAGGCAGTCAGTAGGGAGATGGTTTTAGAGTTGAGAATGATACTAGTAAGTTAAGTAAATAAAGCTGTGGAATAAAAAAAAGGTAAGAAAGCATGCATGACCATATGTGCTTCTCTGCATGTAAGTCCCTGGCTACATCTTAGCACTGTAAAAGGAAGCTCAAGCCTAGAGATGCTATGAATACCTACTGCTCTAGCTGATGGTAAGAGTATAAAGCTGTGTGAGTCTTTGTGGTTCACAGCCCCTTCCAGATCCCAGACTCAAGCTATGGATCCTCAAATGAACCACTGGTTACTAGCATCAACATACCAAAAAACTATTCAGGTAAGACTACAAAAAAGCATGTATGAAATTCAAGTTTTAATTTCCAAGAGGTGGCTAACATGTGGCTTGGAACAAGAATCAACCACTGATCTATAATAAATATAATGATTTTGCATGTGCTGCCTGAAAAAACAGAAGTGTTCTACTCATGTTCAAAAATCAGTAACCTTAACAGCTGCAATCTAAGGACATATCTAGAAGCTTGCTAATTTTCAAAGAAAGATGTTAAAACTCAGTCTGGAGATTTCTGTCATGTATAGTCTGTGGTGAGAATGACAGTCATCTGCAAAGGAAGAGGGAAGCAGACTTCCTTGAACTGGTTTGAATATAGATCACCAACCTGCTAGCTGGCCCAGTTTCAACCCGTAAGTATCTTTTACCAGGTAGTGTACAAGCAGATTCTGGCTCAAGCAGCCAGTTTGAGAACAGAAACAGAGTATGTTCCATCTTTATGGTTAAAGTGAAAATTAAAGTGTATTATTATGTATTTCTTACTCAGCTTCCTTTTTGCTCTCCATGAAGACTCACATATTTGCTTCCTTCTATAGCAATCATTTTTCTGGTGAAAGACAATATTTACCATCAGGTATGAGGGGGGCAACTTGCAAGTTGTCCTTGAGCATGAGAAATGTTGAGTCAGACTTCTGTGGATTTTTATCACGCAACTGCAACATGTGACAATCAACACAGCTTTGTACTTGAGCACTTTCAAAAGTTGTTGAAATACTTTTGAATTTAGCCTCAGGAAAGGCTCCCTTATGACATATCAACATGATCATCTCATTGGTTTGGATGATGAATGTGAGACACAGAGACTCTGAGTGGCAGCCTTCTGGGAGGGTGTGCCCAGGGTTTTCCCATGACATTTAAACCACTGAAGACAGAGTTATAAAGGAATTCCCTTCCTTTCACCCACAAAACAAGAAGTTACTTTTTTTTTCAGACCCAATGGGGCTACAAGGGAGCCAATACCATGTGTTTAGGGCCTCTATATCTGCACTGCTCCTGCACTACCCTCTTATATGCAGAAATATTGAACTTCTTAGTCCCATAGAATCCGGAATGCTAATAAGCGCAGACAAGCCAACTTAGTCTCAGTGTGTTCCACCTCTGTGTTGAAATAAATCCAGCTTGGGTTTGTGGGAAGATGAGACTATTTGCTTTGGATGGTAGTACTGGATGGGGCTCAAGGGGGTGTAGATAGTACTACTGAGTTACATGATCCTTTCACACCCATCCCAGGTGCAAGGAAGATCAAAGGGAGAGATCCCTTCTGTAGTGACAACAAATGTAGGGAAAGAAACTAAGTTGCTGAGGAAGCTAGGGTGTTCACAGAAAGTCAGGGGAAACTTTTGAAATGAAGTGCCACATTCAGACAGTCCTATTTCAGATGTACTGAGAACCCACAGTTCCTGAGATAGTCACTAGGGACTACTTGCATAAATAGAAACTGACCTCTGAGTCCTGGATCAGTGAAACTCATGTCTGTGTATCCAGTCTGTGAAACCCAGACACACGATCATTGTGAAGAACAATAAAGTACTACACTTTTAATAAATTTGGCACTGATGAATTTTTCCATAGATATCCCACTACTGGAAACCTATATATACACTCACTTAGGCAGTCACACTGTACACTAGGGCACAGTGACAGCTGACAGACCTAAAAATCTGGGCACACTATGCACTGTTTGTTTACAACAATTTGGGAACCAGAGATGTAGTAGATGGGCAGCTCTAAACTGCATTACAGCTCCTTTGGGTATTATGCAAATACTATGCTCCAAAATTCAAGTTTATCGGTTTTCAAAGTGGGTAATGATGATGTCATCAAGCCAAACTTCCATTCCACTTTCAAAAACTGAAATCTGCACCCACAAGATTGACACTACAGGTTCAGATAATCAATGTACTCCAAGTGCTTTGAGTTTGTTTCCAGTCACTGAATTCTACTTTACTTTCCTTAAGAACTTCTTCATGATTCCAGTGTTACCCAAGTCAGATGAGACTTTGCCCAAAATTCACGTATACGGAAAACCCTGGTTTGCAGGAATGATGTTAATGATCTGCATTCATCCCTTCCTCTGCAGCCTGCTGGATTCTCAGTTCTTTCCCTAACCTCATTCTTTTCCCTGCCTTTCTACCTTCTCCACAATTGTCTCCCTTTCTGGTCTCAAGGTACTCTTCTCCAATATGTTGCCAGTGTATTATATTTAAAGTACATCAAGCTGCTATGACTTGGAGGGCCACTGTATTTGTCTGTGAACTTGGGCCACGGCCAGAAGCAGCTTTCCTGAGCTCAGCAGGGTTTTCTGCTAAGGTGGAAGGGCTTTGGGGCACTGCATCTAGAGATAGCCATGTACCGGATGCAAGACAGTGACAGTACATTTTGTGGCAGTAACAAAGAGCGAGCTGGGCCCTCAAAAGCTTTCTTCAGTCTGTGAGGAAAAAAAATGGAAGAGGTAACTGTACTAAAGAGATGTCAGGTGTAAGTAATGCTTCTGCCTGGGTATTTCATTTAAAATACACCTTTGAATAAATTCTGTACTTCAGTTTTTAAAAGGAAGTAGTCATTACTATTACTCCAGAAGCCAGCCAAGGCTGGAATGCATAGCTGTAGGTGCCATCCAAATGACAATACGACCTCCCTGCCCCAGGCTTACACAGTCATGACAGACTGCTGGTAAAAGCAAGGCAGGGAACTGAATCACAGCGAAAACACTGTTTTCTTTTCTCTTCCTTTAAAACTAAAGCAGCTGATTGACTATCGGTTGTAAAGATGGAGATCGGAGATCGGTATCTGGGCGGTAATGAACGCTACCGGAGGAGAGCTCTGCGGAGCTGTGGGCAGAGCCCACGCTCCGGCGGGCACAATACAGGCTTACCAGATGTGGAGGCAGCTGAGCGCAGCGAAGATGATCCCCACGACCAGGGCCAGGGGTATGGCAAGGACCAGAGTCAGGAGTTTGTAGATCACGTACTTGCTGAGCTCAAACAGAGCATGGCTGCAGATCCAGACTCTGTCGAAGGAGTGGGTGAGCTCGGGCTCCGCGATCACATCCTCGAACCCCAGCTGGAACGAGAGGCGGCTTTGCCGTGACCCGGGGCTGGGGCGCGGGGAGCCCGCCGGGGACCCCCCGCTCGCCGTGGACCCGAGTCCCGGCCCCGACCCCGTCCGCCCCCGGCCCGGCCCGGCCCGGCCCGCACCTGAAGGTGGGCGTTCATCCCGTGGGGGTNCGGAGCGGGACTGCCCGGGACACGCCCCGCGGGCCGCGCCGGGGCCGGCGGTGGGAGCGACGGGGAGCCCCGGGCAGGGCTCAGGGTGGGCACCTGCCGGCAGCCCGCCCGCCCCCGGCTCGGCAGCTGCTCTGTGGGCACTCAGACCTCCAGCAGGATCCCCCGGCCGCCCGGAGCCGCCCGGCGCTCTCGGTTTCCCCGTTCTTGCGGTGCCCGGCTGTCACCGCGGCGTGATGGGCCTTTGTCAGCGTTTGTGGCATCGCAACAACAGGCAGCGGGAACAAAAAGCGTAGGGAATTATGCATTGGGCCGTGTTGGACGGTGTCAGCCGACCCTTTGCAGCTCTAGGGAAAACAGGGAAAGAGGAGGGGAAGGGAGGTGTCGCCACTGCCCACCGAGTTCCCGTGTCCGGCCCCACCGGCCCGTCAACTCCAGCGTGATTTACCTGACTCATGCTCCCTAAACTGCCTAATTTTTGCTGCAATAAAATACTGAATCTGCCATTACAAGTTATTTCCATTCCGTCTTTGGGTTTTAGCTTCAGTCCATACAAATTATTCCTTCTTGTTTTATTTGAGAACATGTTTTAAGCTTATAAGTGGTCTATATAGAATAAATCATTATAATGACCGCTAAAATTACTTGGCAATATGGATACGCAGTGTGAGTTTATGAACTGTCAGAAGTTCATTCTTGCTGCATTCAATAACCACAATCACCATCACTCTCAGAGAGAAATTGTATTACTAATCAATAATCTAGGCTTGTTAAATTAAAAAGGAAGTTGCTAGTGGTAACTTTCTTTAGTTTTCCCCAGTGCATTAAATTAAGGATAGCTTTAAGCTTTGAAAAGCTCACAGGAAAGTGATACAAAAATTACTTTAAGTTTGGGCAGGAAATCACCTATTACAATGCTCTGGACCACATTGCATTGTTTTTGACCGGATAGCTGCTGCAGAAAAGCTTTGCATCTACGTGTTACTCATGTTGACACTTTTTTTTTCTTCCGTGGTGATGTGTTTAGTGATACTTCTGTCACGTAAACAGTTTGGATCCAGCAATGTAGCTGTGCCTCTTAAAGGCTAAAAGCCTGAAAATACAAGTTTACAATAGGTTCAAAGGCAAGCAAAGAAAGAGCATGACAACTCACATACTTATGAGATGCATTTTTACCCCCCTAATTCCTCTTTGCTCCATGAGTGAGAGGAATAAAAAGGCCAATTGACAGAGTCAAGGTCCAGCCCCATCCTTCAGGGTGCTTCTGTCCAGAAACTATTATTTTTTTTAGCCTATAGATACAGGGGCTGAGTGCAGCTCAAAGGCATTCATCAGGCTTCTGGTGGCTGCTTGGGTCAGGGACAGAAATTTGGTGTAGTGCTGCTGAAAACCAAGGTAGGAGCAACTAACAGAGGATCCCGAACTAGCCCCCTGGTTACACAAGTCAGACCGTACTCCTTTATACCAACTACTTCCTGCCTCTCCCCTCACTAGAGGTGAGGATCGGGATGCCAGTGCACAACCATGGAGCTGCTTTTGAACAGCTCTGCGCATTTCCCAACCACTTCTGCTGCATCTCACTCTACCTAACCACCTGAAGCAGCGACTCTCTGTAGCTCTATTTCTCAGTTCCAACTTTGCTAAAAGCTAAAAGTTCTTTTTGCAAGATCTCCCAAATCACCATCTGCCACTGGAGAGTGGGCTTGCAGTACCCGCTGCCCTTATAAAAAGCAAATAACACTTTCTTGTTCATGTCCACCTGTTTTTGGAAATCTGTTATTGTAATAACTGATAAATGTTGAGACAGCACTGTGAAAAACGAAGAGTTTACCCTTGTAATCTCTGAGGATTTAAAATAAAGCAATGCAATTACTCCTGAAAGAATATTTTTCATGAAAAAAGCATATTTGTTTTATAAGGATATTATTGTTTAAGCTTTGAGCACTGTTTTGATTATTGTAGTGCTTTATATACAGATAGAAACTGTCTTTCTTGACCACAGCAGGGATGTCAGTTATATGTCTTTTGGGAAAAGCTTTCACAATTATACTTTGCATTTGAGAACACTCCTCTGTTTGTGCAACAAGACACAGGCAATGGCGAGTTGGGACTCATCCATTCTATTTTGCTTGTCAGGATGAGTTCAACTCTCAAGATGTCATTTTCCTGTTGTCTCTGTCTTTTCCCTTTAAAAAATATTTTGAATTTCATCTAAAAGTACTGTATAAGATTATCATATAAATAGCACTTTATATTTTCAAAGAGATAAAGGACACCAATTAATTTCCATTGTAATATTTGTTGGGATTTTTAACAGATGTGTGCTTCAAATATGTTATTTCCTTTTCAAGATCAGTATTGAAAATCTGAATGATTTCAGAAGAGCTGTGAAAAAAGTCTTTTACTTTACCCTCGTATCTCTATGACATGTCTGGGGAATTTTTGTTACTACCATTTCAGAGATAGACAATATACTGGGATACAAAAAGTTCAGATGGGCTCTAAGTACTTTTT
Source organism: Pachyramphus minor (assembly GCA_013397135.1). Taxonomy (NCBI): domain Eukaryota; kingdom Metazoa; phylum Chordata; class Aves; order Passeriformes; family Tyrannidae; genus Pachyramphus; species Pachyramphus minor. Next base: position 47,243 of record VYXB01001749.1, on the reverse strand, counting down.
TACGTTAGGAGTGAGGTGTAAAAACAGTGGCTACAGCCCTCCCCTGGCCATGCATCAAGGGTGGAAGGGAAAGGCAGCTGCACAGCTGAGATTTCAAGAGGTGAACTGGGCAGTGTTAGTGGAAAAGTTGCAAACCCTTTCCCCAATTTTCCTTCTGATAAATGTATGCCTGGATGTAAATCCACATGAAGTAAGCAGGTATAGAGAACTGAGAAATTTGTGTGGCATTCAGGGATATATGTGTTAAAATGAAGCAAAACCTGAAGGTTTCTTGCAGATGAAATATATCAATTAGAATGCAGATTTCCTTGTTTACATAGTGGGCAGTTAAAATATTCAAATTTGACATATAGAGAGCTTTTACCTGTAAACTCTAACACACTGTATTGATATAGCCATATCTGTTCAAGAAAAAAAAATTACATAGATTACATGTTTGAAGAGTATGCATAAGAAAACCTGATTGGAGACTTTTAGGAAAAGTAGTTGGTCACCACTGAAGCAACGACTCTTGACTTTTTTGACTTAAAAGGATAATTAGATCCTGTCCCTATGTGTGGAAACTCCCTTGCTCTTAGTTGCTTTTCTTGTAATTTTTTGTCCTGTGGAGTGTAAAAATCACCATTTTCAGTGACCAGTCAATGCAAATAAATGTAAGCAATGGCTAAACATTTGTATTTATTTTGCTGAATTATATACAATGCTGCTGAATTTAAGCCAAATGCTTCTACGAAGGTTGGTTTTATATGTGTTGGGGTGAAGGCTGCTTTGAGAGTCAGAGTAGAAATGACATGTTAAATATGTTCAGGTCAAAAACTGGTTGCAGAAATAATTTTAGGGCTTTTTGGAGCTCTTTTAGCCAAGCTAGGTCAGTAGTAATAGAGATGTTTATAGTAGCTTTCAGCATGCCTCTGATTTCTGATATGAGAAAGGAAGAAAGAAAGTACTCCCATGAGGTCTCCTAAGTTACTGTTTTGATGATTTACTAGTTAGTGCTCAAATACTCTCCAGCTAGGGGTGAGAGAGTTTGCTGTTTAATGCTGACAATGGGAATACGGTTCCTCGTCAGCAGATGGAGAACACAGGGCATAGCAAAGGGGCTGGGCTCATACATCTTTTTGATAATTTCTTCTTCTTTTTTCCCATCAGTACAAATCTGGAAACATTTTCAGAGTGTTTTCAAAATTCATTCTTGTGTATTTTTATTTTTTTAAATCTTTGCTTCTCACTGCAGTTTATAGGATGTATCAGCAGAACTGTTATTAATGTGTCAGCACATGTTACAGAGTAAAACTCACAATGATTCAGTGAGATTTGAATGATGAAATAAGTGGTGATCTAGTTGAAAAGGTCCCAGGTTGGAATTTGATATGTATTAAGTCATAGAATCATTAACGTTGTAAAAGACCTCCAAGGTCATTGAGTCCAACTTTTGACTGAACACCACCAAGTCAACTAACCCACAGTGCCACATCCATTTCTTGAACACTTCTACCACCTCCCTGGGCAGCCTGTTATAATGCCTGACCACCCTTTCAGTGAAGAAATTCTTCCTGGTGTCCAATGTGAACCTCCTCTGGCGTAGCTTGAGTGCATTTTCTCTTGTCCTGTCACTAGTTGCCTGGAAGAACCCCCACCGGGCCACAACCTCCTTTCAGGTAGTTGTAGAGAGCGTTAAGGTCTCCCCTAAGCCTTATTTTCTCCCATCTAAACAACCTCATCTACTCCTCATATGACTTTCTCTCTAGACCCTTTACCAGCTTCATTGCCATTCTCTGGACATGCTCCAGCACCTCATTGTCTTTCTTGCAGTATGCGCCTTGGTACTAGACACAGGACTTGAGGTGCGACCTCACCAGTGCTGAGCACAGAGGCACAATCATTACCCTAGTCCTTCTGGCCACTTCAATATTTACAAGCAGTACAGGGACTGTTAAAGATTATAAGGAGCACTAATGCTGTTCCTGCTAGTGGGTCAGCTGCACATTGTAAAAGGTGAGAAAGGAATGTAGGGTATGGAGAGCTACTCAGTGCTGGATGGCAACTCCTGAGCCTATTCATACCCCAGAGTTGGAGAGGAGAACCATCTCCTTTAACCTTGCAGCATGGTGGTCCAACAGCTGCTACTGTTCAGCTGGCTGGTGGTAGCTTGTTAAAATGTGGTAACCCAGGTGTTTATGACTGTTTATTCATATAAGCAGAGCAAAGAAAGGCATTAAACTTTGGTGTAGCATGAAACCAGAACCTGAATACTGATCGAAGTTCAGAGCTTGGGCTGTTTGCCTCCTGAAATGAAGAAGGAAAGAGAATATTGTGGAGGAGATACAGAAACAGCTCTGGTGCTGATGGGATCTGCAGAAAGAACAGGAATTTCTCCAGGAGCATCCAACCGTTAAACCAGATTCTGAATGAAAATCGTGATAAAAACAGTAACTGTTCTTGTATGCTCTCTGCTGCAAGGATTCTGTGATTAGCTGTCAGTGACAGAGGGTCCTTTACTTTGGATCACACCACGTTTTCTGGAGCTTGCTAAATGGTCTGTTTTAGATAGGACTCTGCTAATGGTTGTTTTATTCTTTCTTCTATTGATGAAGTGTCTCTTTGCTGGATGCAAATTAGTTAGGTGCTAATTAGCTTCTTGAGCTCTGTTAGGCTTGCTGCTGTGAGCACTTCCCTGGAGAGCCTGTTCCAGTGCCCAACCACCATGTGGGTGAACCTCCTTCTAATCTCTAACCTAACCCCCCCCTGACACAACTTCAGGACATTCTCATGGGTCCTGTCACTGGTCACCAAAGAGAAGAGATCAGTGTCTACCCCGCCTCTTCCCCTCACAAGGAAGTTGTAACTGCAATGAGATCTCCGCTCACTTTCCTCTTCTCCAGGCTGAACAGACCAAGTGATCTCACCTGCTCCTCATACGGCTTCCCCTCAAGGCCCTTCACCATCTTCATTACCCTCCTTCGGATGCTCTCTAATAGCTTTATATCTTTCTTATAATGCGGTGCCCAAACTTGCACACAATATTCAAGGTGAGGCCTCACCAGTGCAGAGCAAAGTGGGATAATCACCTCCCTTGACCAGCTGGTGATGCTTTGCCTGATGCCCCCCAGGATGCAGTTGGCCTTCCTGGCTGCCAGGGCACTGCTGACTCATATTCAACTTGCCATCAACCAGGACCCCGAGGTCCCTTTCCATGGCACTGCTTTCCAGCATCTCATTCCCCAGTCTATGAAAACATCCAGGGTTGCCCCACCCTAGGTTCAGAATCCAGCTCTTGTCCTTGTTGAACTTCATATGCTTGGTGACTGCCCAGTCCTCTAATTTGTCAAGGTCTCTCTGCAAGGCCTCCCTGACTCTGAGGGAGTCAACAGCTCCTCCCAGATTTATATCACCTGCAAACTTGCTTAGTATCTCTTCCAGTCCTCCGTCCAAGTAGTTTATGAAGATGCTGAAGATCACTGGGATGAAGATGGAACTCCACTGGTGACAGATCATCAGTCTGATGTTCCCTCATTGTTACCCTCTGTGCTCAACCTGTGAGCCAACTGCTCACCCACCACATGATGTGTTTATCCAGTTGTGTGCTGGATATTTTATCCAGCAGGATCCTGTGAGAGACTGTATCAAAAGCTTTACTGAAATCCAAAAATATTACATCAACTGGCTTCCCTTGATAAACTATGTGGGTTACATTGTCATAGAAGGAAATCAACTTGGATAAGCAGGAATTTTCCCCTCATGAAGCCATGCTGTCTGTGACCAATGACTGCAGTATCTTTCAGGTGCTTTTCAATACCTCCCAGAATAATCTTCTCCATAACTTTACCAGGAGCTGAAGTGAGACTGACAAGACTGTAGTTTCCAGGGTCCTCCTTCTTGCCCTTCTTGAAAATCAGGACAACATTTGCCAGTTTCCAGTCAGCTGGGACCCCTCTGGATTCCCAAGACTGCTTAAAAATCATTGAGAGAGGTTTTTCAATGACATCATCCAGCTCTTTGAGGATTCTGGGATGAATCCCATCAGGCCCCACAGATTTTTAGGAATCCATCTGAAGCAGCAGATTCCACACGATTTCAGAGTCGACTGGGATTTGATCATTCTCACAGTCATGGTCCTCCAGCTTAGGGCACTGAGACACCCTTGATTTGTCATCCATGTTGAAGACAAATGCAAAGGAAGTGTTAAACACCTCTGTCTTGTCTCTCTCCCTGTTGGTGAGGTGACCATTTGTATCCTGTAACAGGCTAATGATATTTCTATACTGCTTATTGCCATTAATATATGTGAAAATACTCTTTTTACTATCCCCCACATTTCTGGCAGCTTCAACTCCAACTGAGCTTTGGCTGCATGAATTTTCTCCCTGCAGTGGCAAGCAGCATCTTTGTATTCTTCCCATATCACTTGACCTTGCTTCCACTTGGCATGCATCTTCCTTTTTTGCCTTGTTTCCAAGAGAAGATCCCTGCTCAGCCAAGGCAGCCTTCTGCCTCCCCCGCTTGACTTCCTACATTTGGGAATTGCTGCTTCTGTGCCCTTAGGAGGTGATGTTTGAAAAGTGAGCAGCAATGATGGACTGCAGCACCTGCAAAAACATTTTCCCAGGGGACTTTACTAATGCCCTGAGCCTGAAGCCTGTTCTCCTCATGTCCAAAGTTGAGGTTTTGCTGGAACTTTTGCTCCTGTCAGCATAGATTTTAAACTTGATCACTTCGTGGTTGCTGTGGCCAAGCAGGCCACCAATCTCCAGTTTGCTCACGAGATTCACTCTATTGACAAGCAGCAAATCAGGGAGGGCATTTTTCTGAGTCAGCTCCCTTAGGTTATGTTCCATAAACTTGTCATCCAGGTTTTTTAGAAATATTCTAGGTGGTCCTTTGAGAAAAGTAGAATTTGCAGAATAATTTTTCAAAGGACATACAATTTTAAAATACCTTTAAAATTTAAAAATACTTTGAAAACTCTACTGAAAAAAGAGATGAGAATGGAAGACAAATGCTCATGTTAGCAATTAATAATTTTTCTAATAATTTTGAGTCAAAGAAGTGTAGTTGTACCCATTCTTGCAGGTGCACTGGATTACATTTCTTCTCTCTGTAAGACTTTTCTAGTATGACTTGGTCTGCCCCTGCAGTGTCAGTGCAACTGGTCCATGTATTACAACACCTGCATATATAATATATATACACATTATATGTATTACAGTGTTTTGCTCTATTCAGCTTATTCAAAGAAAGGAGATATGCACAGATAGAATTCAAAGTTACTTTCCAGACTGGTTCCATATGATCAGTGGTGAAAGTCTAGCAAATTGTGATTAACCTTCAATTGGCTACTTCTGTTTTTTTTTCCCCTGCAGGTTTCTTCCTTCCAAGGCTACGAGCTCTTCCTCTTTCTGTCTATCACATACCTTTCTATTAAATCTGGAGGGAATAAGGAAACTCTTGCCTGAAGAGTCGGCAGCAGTCAGTGAGTTCAACATGTGCTGAAAGAAAGTATATGTATGTGATGCTTGCATCTTAAAATTTCCTTCTATGTTTGTGTTTGCAGCGGCAGTGGTAGGAGACATAGCAGAGAACAGGGACTAAGTTAGGGATTGGTTTGTTCTCAAAAACTGTTTTGACCATAGCCAGATGATCCTTGAATAAAATGCTAGCTACTAGTCAGTCTTTGTAGTAAGGAACACTGAACTGTGGAGATGAATTAATAAGAACAAGTATAAGAAATATTCAAGACACCTACTGTAGACAGATCTGAGAAAAGAGAAGATTGTTAGTCCTAGACTAGAAAATCTTTTACACGTTCCATGCTTGAGAGACTACTCCAGCCTGCTTTGAAAATCCAACATGCATTTTTTAACTCTTGTTTAGTTTCCCTTCCTCTTTTTTTATAAAAGTCCCTCTCTTTTTGTATTCATGCCTTTCAGATTGCAGATTGTATCTCTTTAAATGTCATAGAGCCAATGTCTTAAAAATTCAGTTCTATTTTAGTCACTCACTACGTATCGGTCTGTCCAGCTCTGTGATAATTTTTGCTGTTTTCTGGATTCTTTCCAGTTTCTCACTCAGTCTTTCTGATAGTTCAACAGCTATAACTACATGTAAAATTCCTGACAGGCACACAGGGAGTAAAGTAATCTACAGATAGATTTTCACCTCTCTTCTTTTTGTCTTGTGTTTGTGAAAGCAGCTCAAAACTGTTTTGTTTGTGCATTTATTTTTTGTGTGTGCTCTCTCTCAGTCATTATAGCTTTAAAATTAGTCAGTGCTTCAGTTTATACCAGCTGAAAGTTTGTCCCTTTTATTTTCTGTGGCTGCTTCAATTTATAGGTGAGTTTTTGTTATTTTTTTTAACCATGTGTGTTCATGACTTTTTCTAAGACTTTCTTCTTATTCTCTTTGACAAAGAATTCTGCGTAAAGACCCTTATCCTAAAGTTAGAAACCTGTAGATCATACAGCTGAAATAAATCAGAGCTCCAGATTTTCCAGCTGAACTTTTGGGGATGACGGCAAAATCAGAGCCTTGAATGTCAAAGCCTCTATCCAGGCTATATATGGTAAAACAACACAGGCAATAGTCTGAACTCTAGGCCACACCTGAGACTTAGATCCCTCTTGCCCTTTGAGGTAATGTTCCCTCGAACTGAACTCTGGTTCCCTAAAAATCCTTCTCACACTGGACCAAGAAATGCTCTGAGAAGGTTACTGGGGCCCTTCTGAGGAAACACATGGGAAGCACGTCCCCAAAGCAAAAGGGCAACGAAGCTTCATATATACCTACACTTTGTTTTCATGTTGGTAACTGTCTAAAACATATGCTGGCCACTCTGAACCTTTGAACATATACTGAGAGCATGGCAAGCCTGAGGAATTTCTTTGATTATGACTCATTGTTTTCCATTTCAGCAGCTCCAGGTTTATCTTGGTGTCTTAACCAAGTATTTGAGATTTAACTCTTAATTTTAAGCTTTCTAGTTTGCTTCAAATTTGTTACTAAAAGAAAAGTAAAAGACAAGAGAACACATCTCTTGAGGACCTTTTGACATAAATACAAAAGCATCATTATGGTGACTGAACACTGAGAGCTGGTAGACCAGGGTTGGTTTTCTCTATATGTAGTTTCTGTCAAGACAACTGGGCTTTTTGTGCTATATTGTCTTTATCCGTGTAACTCATTACCATTACATTGTGTGGGAATGAATTGCAGTTTTGTCAAGCTCATGTTTATTAATCCTCTGAAGCATATCAGGGAACACAATTGCCTTTATATGTGCCCAGTGTGCCATTTAAAAACATGTTAGTGTATGCTGCACAATACTGTATAGCTTACTTCCAGTTGTAGCATGAAGATTCAGAACTTTCTGACAGACTCTCCTTTTCTCTTAGATTAATTTTATAGTCCACATCCTGGGACTATATTGTCATAGTGTGATATTGTATAAGTACCCAATTTCTCAGAAACAGTACATTAAATATTTTCAGCCACTTAGTTTGCCTCATTGGTATATTTTTTTGTTCTTGAAATGTTGTGTATTAAGGAAAAGTACTGTTCAGCATGCTTGGTAGGAAATCTATGAGGAGTGAGAAAGCTGTTTTAAATAATCTCTACCTATTACATGTGATGAAATGGATGCAACCTGCATTTTCAAAGTGAGTTTGAAGAAACAGTACAGACTCAACTTCCGGATCAACACGTCGTCTGATGAAAAATCAGCGTATCAGGATGTTTACTGGTTCTTCTCTTGCTCCAGTGGAGATATACTTTGCCCAGTCCTTGGTTTGCAGTTGATCCGGTTAATGGTATGGGTAGGGTCAAAGAAACACCACCCTTTTCCTAGCTCACTGCCTGCCCATCCCATTGTTAGGAAGCAGATGACTAGTTTCTCTGCTGAGTTGTTGGTTGTGCTGACTTTTGTTAATGCTGGGAGGAAAGCTGAGGTGCCAAGAGACATGGAGGAGTCCATTTCTACTCACAATGAGTGCATAAAAAGCACAAGCCTGCCCAGAACTGTTACCAGTAGAAATAGCAATGCCACTCTTAGGGCCAGATATTCTGCAGATTGACAAGGATGTATTTTACCAAAATTGCTCAGTCTGCCTGGAAAGACCACCTGTGAGAGGCAGACTAGGAAGGATCTTTAAAAATGAGACTGAAGTTGCAAAACAGGGGCTGTGCAGTCTAACTGTCCCTCTTGTAGGTGTCACAATGAATCAAATGTTCACCTCCACCTGTTGCACAGAAAATACAGATTATTCTGATATTCTTAAAAATACCATTTTGACACAGGTCTGCGAGAAAATGTCTTTTCTTTCCATTTTTTTCCATTCAGAGACATTGTTTCCAAATCACTGTGACATGAAAGAGAATGTGTTTACACATGTGTTACAGAGTGCTTCTGACAGAACATATCAGTAGGCAATATAATCTGGAGAAAGATGCCTCATAAATTCCACCCTATTTCATGATCCATCCAGAAAAGGTTATTGTTCAGACACTGATCAAAAAACAGCTATCATCATGTACACAAAGATGATTAATGATAGACAATGAGAGCATTTACCCAGAGTTCACCAAGGAGTGGGTGGTCGGCAAAAATATAAAAAAAAATCAGGAACGGAGCTGAAACCTGACATGGTTAACAGAAAGATGTTTTTGCAATAAGTATGCCCTTAACAGCCAAAATCATTTGCTCCTTTCTAAGTGCTCTGTGCAAGCCAATTGGGCAGTGGGTAATGCTGGCCAAACATTCCTGCGTTTGCAGAGAAGTGCCACATGCTTTCTCTGTGTGCAATGTTTGAAGAAGTTGCAAAGCTATTTTCCCTATAGCATCTGCAAACTATGACTAACAAATAAAGAATCAGAAGGGTACAGTACTGGCTATGCCATCCTTCCCACTGATGAACTCATTCTCTCTTATCAGCCCTGGCAGTGTGTGTGCTCCGGACATCCAAGTCCTGATGGCTGCAAGAAAGCAGACACTGTAGCAAAAGAAGGTAAACAGCATAACTCAAGCTGGAGTGGTAGAGAACGGGTAAAACTGAAACACAGGGAAGGTGAAAAGCCTCATATCATACCCTTTGGACATTATACAAATCTCCACTAATAACCTCTACAGCAGGAATTTATAGAACACAACCTTAATGGAGAAGAATTTTGCCAATTGTGTGCCACTCTAGTGTCTTTTATGCACAGTGTCCAAAAGAAGTTGAATGCTGCTGAGGTTTTATATTTCCTAGGTACAGAAGTTACAGGAACTATGAATCTTATCTGTGTCTTTATCTCAACATGCTTGGCAGAGAGAAGAGAACTTGCCTTTTGGAGTCTGCGCACAGCTCAGCCAAATATTTCATGTCAACTCAAGTTCAGGGAAAGCAAAGAGAGATTCAGCACAAAGAAATTGTTTAGATTCTGGGACTGCCCTTTTGTAGGTTGAAATTGGTGTCTCAGTCTTTTGAACACCTGAGGGATGAAGAGGTTGAAAGGCTGAGAGCACCTACCCCTATTCTTTTCTATGTGAAACAGATTTTTTGGTCTGATTTCTCTGTGAGGAGGATTTGAAAGATACTGAAGTAGAGATCCATATGATAAAGGCTTCTTGCAAAACAAATTGTTAGTGGATTATTAACTGTATATGCAGTAACTGAGGTTAACTAGTGAAAAAATATCTGTTAATGGTCAAAGAGTTTGATAGTGAAAATAACCTGTTAAAATAACTGTTTAAAGTTCTCTGTATTCACACTGACTTTCAAAGCAGGGTGTCAGCTCTGCCAGTATATCAGTTAGAGTCACTGAAGACCTGTTCATGCACAGCACCTCTCTACAATCTGGACTGAGAAGAACCAGAGACACAAGTATAGTAACCAAAGCAGAAACACAAGCCCCTTTGCTTGCTGGGCACAGGGCAGCAGTGAAGTCTGGCATTACAAGAGAAACATCTATCTCTGGATTCCAGTTTTGGACAGCAAAAAGAAAAAAAAATAAAGCTTTTTCTGCATTAAAATGGGCTTAAGTGCACCCACCTGTGTTAATAGTCTAGTAGATAGACTTCGGAATCAGTGATCCACCAAAGTCTCATTCCCTTGCTTCTGACTATTTTACTGCTAAGGGATACTGGTGGTTTTTGAAGAGCTCTGGAGTAGGTCAGGTTAGAGAACAACTATGCTAACAGCTGATTAAGTGGTTGGTTAAACATTTCAATTCCTTTCACCAGATCAGAATTCAAGATTGGAAACTGAGTCCACTCATTCAGGAAAGGCAGTCTCTCTGTCTACTAACTCCATCTACCAGCACAGGTTTGCAAACATAATAGAAGCTCTTTTATGGCTCTAAAAATGCACTGCACACTTTTGTGACAGGCAGGTAACTGTTTTGAGTACGCCAAAAGATCAAATTTATAAGAGAGATGTAAATATTATTTGATGCGAGCTGGCCAAGTGCCAACCTGCAGAGGTTAATTCCATGGATGTAACAGAAAGGTTCACTGCCAGGAGAACAGAATGGCAGACTCAGAGGCAGCTATTGTGGTTTCTGGTTCCTCTGTACTCATTTAAGGGAACCCTTGTTTGTAGTGATTGGGGTAAAGTTTCATTTTGCGGACTGTAAAAATGCTTGTAATTTCTTTCATATGGTTGTGTGACACCATCATATCTAAAGTTTGGTTTGTGTGGGGTTTGATAGATTGCTTTATGATAGACTTCTTGGGTATTGGTTTGGAGTTAACTCTGGGTGATCTTACTCAGCTTAGTGATTTTTTTTCTGAAAAATTTGCATCTTATATACTTTTGATAAAACTAAGTATTTTTCAAATTTTCAGCTAGGTGGGAACAGCTAGATTATTTGTCTTGTGTGCCAATAAAAATCACAATATCCTGCTTCTTCCCCTGTGTTTGTTGGTTTGTGCACTTCCCTGTGATTTTCAGGCTTTAATTTCCAGACTCCTGAGGCTGAAAAAGCCAAGACACAGAACCAACAGCTTATTTAAAGAGTGGTTCTTCTAATCACACTGTCATTGTGCAACAGACAGCACCACAGACTGTTCTGGTCTCAGAGCTATATGCTAACTGTAAGGATATCTACTTTGAAAATTGTGGGTATTTTAGCTGGAGATATACTAACTTAGCTCAACCAGAAAACAATACCTTTGGGTGAGAATAAATAAATAGGAGAAGCCAGATGCCAAAAGTGTTTTAATAACCTTATGCACTATTTTCACTTATGGGGACATCTTATTGTACTTTTAGCTTAAAAATTTAGCAGGGGGGTTTGTTTAGAATGTGAATTTGTTTTGCTGCTAAACAGCAAGCTAAACTCACCTCCTTTTTGAAACACCTTCAGAAAAAATTATTAAAAAAATGAACCAAACCAAATATGTGTCCAAAATGCTGCCTTGCATCAGCAGAGTTATCAGTACTATGACTTTTACATTCTGGTGCTCATACTGGTGGCCCAGTTTCTTAATATCTTTTTTTACAGCCTTTTGTCACCATGCAAGGAAACAGAGAAAGCTTATTGTTCCTACTTCCTTGTTAGAAGGAAGAAAATGTAATTGTCTTAACAAGTGCTTCCGCTCTGTTTCATTGCAGAACATCAATCTACAACCTGTATAAACTGTCTTACAGTAAAAAAGTATATTATATGCATTTCATTTTTTTTCTAGTATTATATAGTTGAGATATATGGAGTGCACTTTAAGACAGCTTTAAAAAAAGTCGTATCTTTTTTTTAGGTTTTTGGAAGTAGCCAAACCAGCAAATCATCACTGGAAATAGAAACAGATCTGTATAGGTATGAAGCAATCCAAATACTAGTGCCTTGTCGGATTTTCTATTTCTGTTTACGCTATCATTGACATGCCACTGTTTTTTTAAATTACCTTGTGTCCTGCAGGATAAGATAGTAACATACTTCCCTTTGGCTTTCAAGCTGTAATTAAATTGGTCTTAGTTTACCATTTTGATGTGGAGAACTCCCTACACAATTCTCTGTATCATGCATAAACACTGATTCCTGTTTATTCATACTGAGAGATCTGTTAGTATTTTATTATACTAACATCTGTATCTAGAAACAAAGTGCGCTCATTTTTTAAAAACTGTGAATGAATAATTTGTCTAGGTTTATGGAATATTAAGCCAATGGAAAGTTCAAGTGTAAACAATCAGTGAAAGCCACCTGAGCTTATTTAATTAACACTCCAAAAAATGCAAACATGTCGGAAGAAACATTCCTGTATGTTTTGACACATTTCTTTGTTCTTTTACCTGTCAAGATACAATCCCTACACAATAGAAGTCCGGGTATTGTTTGATGTCTGGGTAACTGAGAATAGAATAAGGGCTATACTGCCTGTTTATGTGTTTTGTGCCTTAGATCTGTCAGGAATGTGCTGCAGCCCCCATCCAGCCAGTTTAGGCAGGCTGCATTCCTGTGGGAGCCACATCATGCTAGGGAGGGACAGGGTAGCCGCAACACCCTCAGGAGTGGGGACTGGGTGTGTGGGTCCTGCAGCTCAAAGCGCTTCTTGTTCCCGTGGATGAGACATAATCTTCAAGAGCTGGACACTCCAGGACTTGTTTGCCTGGGAGGCAATGCTGGTGCAGACAGTGAAGGTGTTTCCATCCTGTATAGGCTGCAACAACAGGGATGGTTTGAATTGCAGTTCTTGCATTGAAGTGAACCCAGGGACTGCTCCCTGTTAATTTGGTGCAATACGACTGTGTGAGAAGTCAGAAGAAGAAGTACATGGCTTCATGAAGTGTCCTATGATGGAACTATCTGGATTAACCATAAGACACATGGCTGTACTTAAGTGGTGCTATCTATTCTAAAGAATCTGCTTTTACCAGGCAAAAATTTTATTTAGAGACATCTGAATAATGGCAAAGCATTTCCAAATAGTAGCATATATAATATTCTCTATTAATGTGTGAAGTCTCATCTGAGAATACTTTTGTTGAGATGACAACATTAAATACAGAACTGGTGAATGCTAGAGCGTGAATGGTGGCTCAAAATCTTCTAGGGAGAAAACAAAAGATAAATTCCATTTACAGGAGAAAAGAGAAAGCTTTCTCCAAATGCCTTTATTGTAGAGTGTGTCTCTCTCCATGAAATTACTTTTGGAGCATCTGGGGAACTATGACATGGATACCCCTCCAGCCCCAACATTCGCTATACCATTATGTTTAACTTAACATTTTGCCTAGAACATGTTCACTGATTGAATGTTGGCAATATTTTAGCATCTGTGATTCTAATTTGAATCTATGGAATGTTTTTAATAGTTCGATAGGAAAGCGCTTTAGGGTTGTACAATATGAGATGCCTGTGTAACTTTTTCAAGGGCCTGTAAAAATAGCAAATTCACATTCTTCATGAAATTTGGGCATTCCTTGAGCAGACATTGCCTTACTTCATAACAAATCAGCTCCAATACCTTTTGTACACATTAATGTACCAAGAGCATGTCTCAGAAAGGTCAACAGATTGCTCAGGACAGACAAAACCTCTTTCCAAGTTTTGAATTGCACAAACTTCAGTCTTGAGAAAGGTTCCCTTGAGTGAAAGGTTTCCCTTTTTTAGAAAAAATATTGCGTTGGTTTAACAGTAAAATTTCAGTATGTTTCCTTTTCTTGAAACATGTTGCTAAGGCACACTGTCCTGTTTTGTGTTCACCACTTGGACAACATTTCACCGTGCACAAGGAAAATTACTTTGAGGAACATGGGCTGATGATTAACCCAGCATCGATGAGCTGCTTTCCGTGACCACCTGTAAAACAGAGGTGTCCACCAAGCAGGTGGGAGGCAACACCACTTTATTTAAATTTTATTCAATGATTGAGACAAATATTGCATTTTTAGCAATGCTTTGCTTTGCAACAAAGAAATCCTGGGTCCCACTTTAGTCAGTAGAACACACACTTGGCTGACACTGTAATCGTTATTTCCCAATGGCCTGTTGCAGTCCTTTCCAGGCTCTCATTGTTCATGACTTAATCACTTCCCATCTTAACTATTTCTGCTGCCACTTTTGTGCTGTTAAGTCTCAGAGCTTCTCAGTGGCCAAAGTTCAGTGGCTAAATCACAGATTTACTCAAGGAAATGGTCCCGCCCTTCTCTTCAGTCACTGGACACCGGCCTTCTACACAGCTTTAAGGGCAATTAAAACTTTGCCCTTTGTATTCCAAACCTTTCCTCTATAAGTTGAAATAAAATGTCTACTCTGATGATGACCTAATTTATGATGTTCGAAGGGGCTCAATGCTGCCACATTTCATATGTTAATTGCAAAACCAAATTCTCATGTACTACAAATATTGCATTAGACAACACTGTGAGAAGGAGTTCCCCAAGATGTCTGTGAACATTGTCTTCTGCATATGGTTTTTAGGATGGCAATGGACTCCAGATATCTCCTAGAGGTCCCTGAAAGAATTTAGTTTTCAGTGGTATTATGAAACTGATATTCTCTTGGTGGTGGTAGCTATGTATTTAAATATGCACAGCCATTTTAAAAAGGAGTGTGTGAAATTCTGGCCATCTCCAATTCAGTAGTAAAACCATAAAATATGTATCTCTTCCAAATTTACCTGTTGTAGAAGTGGAAATTCTCTAATTTAGACATTTAACCTAAGTTAGTTCTTCTATGGTTAGCAGAAGGAGAGGCTTTTCAGAAGGTGATTTGGCTACTTATGGTAGGCGTGTTTTATAGTTAGTCTCAATCAAATATCCTTAGGAGCCAATTTATCTCTCCTTACTGTAGACAATATAAGGGACAGGCTTAGAATAAAATCCAGCTGTTGTATAGCTGGTTTCACTTATGCATTGTTTTTCATTGTTTTCTTTATATAGCCTTAGGTTCAGTCTTGCAGTGTGTACAGTGTGATCCTACCCAGAGTCACCTTGATCTCAGCAGAACAGGTTTGAGCCACAATCCAGGTTGCATCAACCAAATTATCTTTTCCTTTCTGTATTTTTCTGACATGGTGACACTCAGCAAGTATACAATAGTTTCAATGCTATTTAAGTATGATATGCAGAAACATCCAGATTCATGGGGAATAATAGGAAAATTTAAAATTCTGTGTTTATAGTTTTAAAAACATTCTGTATGATTTTCCACCAAATGGTAAATCTCATTCCTGTACAGCTCTGCTCAAGGTAGAAACCTTCTCATAAGTTTTCTTTACTGTGAAAACCATTAACAAGTAAAGATTACACAGCAATTAGTATAGCTTACTTTAGTTAACTTGTAGTTGCTTTGTAGAACTTGTGGAGAGAACAGGATTGTGGTGAGCAATCCATCCTGCATTTCTGTAGGCCCAGCCTTAACATAACCGGGCACAGACAGTGTGGGAATGCTGAACTATATTGATAACGAACCTTCTGGTCTGAAACAAAGAGAAACCTGTGCCAAAATAAGGGAGGAGTCCCAAAAGGTAAATAATGATTTCACTCTGTGTGGACATCTGTAGTAATCCAATTAAAAGTGTGTTAGTAATGCATATTTAGTTCATGGATCCAATAGCTTAAGAGTGATCATGAGCTGAGTGTATTGGAAGTGTATGAAAGAGCAGCTTATGTAAATAAAGCAGAACACTGTTGATCATATTGGTTGTTAGCAGAATTTGTTCGGAACCCCTCCGTCTACAGAACTCTTCCAATCTTGTTAATATTTTTAAATTTTAGAGGGTACCAGGAAAAAAAATATAATCCACTTTTACTTTAACACCTTCTTTCAGTGTATTGTGTTGTATTTCCATTGGCTTTCACTTGGAAACACAGCCAGTGTTCCTCTGTGGTTGTTCCTCCCTTATCTCAACGCTTGTATCTCATGTAGGCCATGATTTTGTGAACATATTATTGCAGGCTAGGTTTCAATTAACACCCAGGAGTTATTGTTTGGTAGATGCCTGTGTGCACATACCAATCATGAGTAAATGAGAGGTGTTTTACCAAATTTCTAGAAATATCTAATCAATTAATGAGTTAAAGAAAATTGTGATAATAATCAGTGAAAGTGAAAACCACAAATGTAACTGTGAGAGATTCAGAAGCTATTGGATCATTAGCTTTACAAGAATCTTAAAAAGTGGCAGATTATAGCCCAATGTAGAGTTTTCCACTTGGTTCTATCATCTCGTGTTCACAGAATTAGTCATCCTTTGCTTCCCCCAGTTTGCCTTACACAATAGATATACAGGAATCCACTGGGATAACCAGGGACTTCCAAACTATTGAACTATATTTATTTAGATTACAAAAACAAAAGCAGCAAATCTGACTGATGAACATCACAGACTGAAGGAACAATGCCTTTAGAAACATGCAAATAGATTTCCTTTAATTCTGGAAGGAGGTCTTTGAAATAAACAGCGTGGTAAATTATTTAGGCTCTATTTTTTTGGAAGTTGAGCTTACTAATGTTCCAGATGTGAGAGAACAGGAAGTTCTATCATTTCCTCAGAATATGTTATGTGTAGACTATTATTATAAAACTGCAGATTGATAAAATAAGAAGAAAAATAAAACAGTCATTCTCTTACGCAAATGTGTTATGGTATTGGTATTATTCATGACACCATCTGGTGTTTGGTTTTTTTTACTTTTTCCCTAGTAACATAATTATTTGTTCATTCTAAGAATCAATCCAGCAATAGAGACCCATTTTTCTTGCAAGTGCAATAAGAAATAATTAGGATGATATTTTCAGAACATAATTTCAATGCCAATAATAAAATAATAATAATAAACCAGTATTACTAAAACAATTAAATCTGTGTTGGGTATTAATGATGATTATTAGTACATATGTAGAAATATACTTTCTGCTACAGTTACTGTAAAATCTTGTGTGGCATCATTGATTAGACAAATTTCTCCATCTGTTTGTGTGATTAGAAAATCCATATTTGAAGAAGAAAATAGTATTATTCAAATTTATATAGATAACTGTAAAATTGTTTCCAATGTCATAGCAGCTGAAGCAGAGCAGCTGTTCAGTCAGTAATTTCCTCCTTAATTCCTTTTAATTGTGGCTTTGTCAAGTATTTCTTGTTCTACACACTGAACTCTTCAGCTCTGTGCCCTTTTATTAAATATAGAAATTGCTATAGTAAACTCTTTTCCTACTGATATATATTTCCATGTTTATGCATGTAAATTTTATGTATTTTTCTTAAGAAAAATAGTGAGCATGAGAAATACTGAACATTACCTTTTGATCACCCTTTTTAGAGACTCATTCTGCACTCTGATTCTGGTTCTATCAACAGAAAGTCAGCCTTCACTCCTCAGGGTTATGGATGCTAAGCTTGCACAAGTTATTTAGGAAAGCAGGACAAGTGAATCTGTGGAAGGGACAGCACTGTCTTTAGATGTCCACGGGATACTGAATATTAACAGAAGGAAAAATATGTAACAATAAAAATATGTAAAAATAAAACATGAAAAATAGTTGAAAACACTGTCATTTAGTGAGTTTTTGCTCTGTAGTTTTTTGCAATCTGAAAGTTCTTCCGGTTCCTTAAATGCTAAGAAATCCTCCGGGAAAGGTAAAACTTGAATTATGCATGAGTTCACACATCCTGAAGAGTAGAAGAGGAAGCCAACATCTTTCAAGAACACCTTTCATTGGATTGTACTTTTAAAAATACTACATTCTATTAGCAGATCCAGTTTGGTCTTAAAATATTTACATTCTAGATATACGACCTAGTGAATAAACATATTTCTGTGAATGGTTTTCTAGATAAAGGCATGAGTGATTGTCCCAAATACAGGAATAAAACTATTTCATATATAAAGCTTACAGAGATTCCCCTGGCTCTACTGAGATTTAAACCTAATCATTATGAAACATAATTTGTTTAATTTAATCTACTGAACAATACTTAGATTTTGTTTACTGTAACTGTAATTATTCATAATTAGAGATGGTAGAGCTGAAGTTACATGAATTTTAGTCCATATTGATGTAATAAGAATTTAAAATCTAATTCAGGTACAAGTTACACAGAGAAAGATGGGCTATAGCCCTGCTGAAGCACTGAGCCTGCAAGAATGTCAACCTGCCTTAATAAGCCACCAAGCTTGACGGCAGGTGAGTGATACCACAAATAAAGCAACTAGGTGTAAAAAGATCAAGAAGAGGCTTAGCAGTTCCCAGCTGGAGCCATACTGAGCCCTGAATTGCATAGAACCTGTAAAAAAATCTGAAGTCTCTTTGTAGTCCTGTAAATGTGTGCACTGCTTTAGTACAGAACCCGAATTTTTTTTTTCTCCACCAGCAGACACCTCAGACCAGGGTGCTTCTGTGACACAGAGTAACAGAATGAACATGTAAACAAGATAGAAAGGGATGTAATAACTCTGTGTTACATTTTAAGAGAACAGAATATCAATTATGAAGATGAATATCACTTAATAATTTAGGATTATTTCAAGCTGTGTACTTGTCTGCAGAAAAAAAAATAATTACTTAAAACACTGCAATATGGCAACACATTCAAATTTGTCTTGAGTTCATTTCAAAGGGACTTTGAGAAAACTGCTCTGTAGAAGCTTCTCACAGATTATCAATAGAGTATATTATAAACGGCTTGGCTTCCAAGAGCTTGACAATAGTCTACTGAAAGTTGTGATGAAATAAGACACACAAACCTAGCATGAAACGCTGCTTTCTTGTCATGTAAATGTCACCTTTGGGAGCCCCTGGTGGTCTAGTGGTTAAGGACACGGCACTGTAACTGCCGAGGCCCGGGTTCGATTCCCGGTCAGGGACACTCCCCGGGTAGGTGGAGCCCGTTAGCCCTGTAAGGCAATCCACCTACGTCCTGAGGACCTCGCTGCCACTGTCCAAGCTCGCTTGGCCCCGGCAGACGAACCTTAGGATTAAAGGGTGGGCTCAGTTCTGCGCGCACTGTGTCCCACCTAAAATAAATCCAATGCGCAGGCTGGAAGGCGCACAAAGACCTTCCACAGATCTTCGTTCGCGAAGTCTGGCCATTATTATATATTAAATGTCACCTGCAATTGCACTGATCACTCCAAAGACTTCGTAAGATCAAAGTAGTTCCCAGTGTTGGATACCAGCATTATGGCTACATCCATACTGAAACATGCATTGAGTTACTTTGTGTGGTTTTGTAAAATAAACAGAAACTGACCCGCAGTGACCTAATTTAGGGAAATCAATAAGATTACCCTGAAATTAGTGCAATTTTCAGAATAAACTGCTTCCCCAAAGGTCCA
Organism: Pachyramphus minor; assembly: GCA_013397135.1. NCBI lineage: Eukaryota > Metazoa > Chordata > Aves > Passeriformes > Tyrannidae > Pachyramphus > Pachyramphus minor. The sequence goes on along the minus strand of VYXB01001749.1, from coordinate 27,987 downwards.
CTGTTGAGAACAGTCCAAAAAACAGGAAACTCTATTCTGCAATCCTGAAAACACCTTGGACCATAGCAAGGAAATAAATAGCTCCTTTCCACTACAAGTTGCTGGCTGTGCTCATGTGTTGTTTCTTTTGGCTGGGTAACAACTGTGAAGAATATTTTCCAAATGCAAATATAAAAATGCCCTTAGGATGCAGACATTTTTATTGCTCTTTGGGAACAGTGCATTCTAGTTTAGATATTAAAAATTCAACATAAAGAACATAGTTCACACCTGTTAGCTAGATTTCTAATGGTGGTTGGCCTAAACAGCATTGTACATGGAAAGGATACAAGAAAAGAAAGACTTGAATGACTTCTAATTATATGTGCTCTTCATGGAATTACATTTAAATGTTCTCATTCCACTTTCAGTCCTTCCATTTCCAGTTCTTTTCTGAGTGAATTCAGTGACAGAACTTGTGACTTCAGTGGTATACGAGCAAAATCCTTTGCTTTTAGCACATATTCTTGGAAAAGTCTCCATGTCTAAGACATTAAGGTTTTTTTTATTATGCTGTAGAAGAGAATGAAATACCGTGACTCAGTCTTCTCTACACTAAATTGTGTTTTTGTTGTGAAATAAAATGTTCTGCAAGCACTGAGTCATTAAAAATTACAAGGATCCCTAGCCAGGTTTTTGTTAAACAGTCAAAGAAGAAACTATTTAATTTTTAATGGAGTTCTAAATTTATTATCTTTAGATTTCCAGATCTTTTTAAAGAACACTTAAAGAGTTACTCATTAACTATTTTGTTCTAATTAGGAATGGACTGAAATTATATGAGAGAATAACTTCCGAGATAAAGTGTCCTCTAATGAAATTGAAAAATATCTGATAAGATTTTTATTCAGCTGAAACTGCTAATGGAAGCCAGACGTGGCTTCCAGATTTTCATCCTTCTTGTTGTCCCACTCACTTTGTCCCATTCACTACCTCTTCAACACCTCTATTGAGTTGGAATTAAAAAAACAACCCCTCCCCCAAAACAACAACAACAACAGCAAAAACCAACCAACCAAAAAAACCCCAAACCACCACCACCACCAACGAAACACCAACCAAAAAACCCACCAAAACCAACAACTTTGCCATTAAGGAAATTTTTTTGACCCTTAGATTCATCAAATACAGAAGAATAAGGGGATATTCTATATTTAGTTTTAGGGAGAAAAGAAAGTGAAGGTCCCACCCCAATTTATTTCCTAACTCAGAATGTTAAAAAGAGCCAGGTTAAGAAGAGCCAGGACATTCTGAACTTCTACCCAATCCTGGCTTTTAGTCTCATGTAAAACCTTGCAGGGGGAGAAGAAGAGATAATTATGTCAATAACTAAGGCTCCTTAGTCCCTACTTCTTTCCATCAGCTTTGACATCAGTGCAGTTATGTTACTCTGTGTAAAAACTGGTGTAACTGTGTTACTTTCTGATGCAGATGTTGTTTTGTTAGAGAAACTATTATAACGTGCCATTAGAAATTAGGAAAGGATGTAAAGGATGTAACTGCAGAAAGCTGTATTAGCCATTGCTTTGGGGCACGTGCTGAAAGACATAAATTCTAGAAAATTATCACAAGAGAGTTGACTTTATGGCTACTTTTAGCTTTCCATGAAAGGTGAATCAGCTATTAGCATTAATAAAGGAGGCATTGCCTCTTCACTGATCCCCACACCAAGGCTGGAGCATGCTGAGGCTCTCATCCTGTGATCCATAACAGAAAAAGGCCATATGTTAATATTCATACTGCAGATGCATTTTGCTCATGGTTTCTGATCTTCTTTTCTAGCATTCTCCAAGGGTTGACTTAAAGCCGTGTATGGGTCTGGATTTCAGTATGCACTCAGGCTCGTACTTCTGCACAGCACATGGACCGAGTCAGAGAAACTAATGGCGGACTCACAATTCAGGCACCAATGTTTCTCTATAAGCCCAGTTTAGGGAACTAAACTTCCCTGGACAATTAATGTAAAGCCTGCCTGGGCTGTGTAGGTGCTCCAACACGTAGCTTAGACCCAAAAGTTATTCAGGTACTTTTAGTGGCTCACCACACACGATGGGGTCTCAGTTTTTGGTTAAATTAATCAGTTCGGGACTTCTCTCTGTAACGGCTTGGTTTGGTGGAAGTGGTCTTAGCGCTCCCAATTCAGCAAGGGAAGAGGGAAAGGCAGAGGCCATGTTGTCCATATGATCTGGGGGGAAGCACTGGCCTGTGAAGTGGAAGATCTGATTCAGTTTCCTCCACATCCTGAGGAAGTGCCAGCCCCCTCCCATTTCCCAGTCTTTTCCCTGGACTGGGTTGGGGTCATACTCCATCCTTCCTATTGCAGACAGACTACTGATAGTCCAGATGAAGGAATCATGATTCCAAAGAAATGGTAGGCAAGAGGGCTCCCGTGTGACTTATAATGTGTTAACAGCAGGGAAACTTGGCTTCTGTTCTCTCATTAAGAGTGTATATGTCAATAGCTTGGGAAAGCTCTGATTAGGTATGAATATGTAAACAGCTTGGGAAGTGGGCATCAGAGACTAAGTTATCTCTAAATGAATAATATGTTTTCTGGGCAATGCTACTGCCTGTGTTTCGGACAGATATGAATGACTCAGTGGCACATCTGCAATGTACACTCTCTTCTGAATATATCATTACTATTAGTGGGATAAATATGTCCATTTTGGCCCATTTAGCAAATTAGGGAAAGTTATGGGTAATGGCTGTGATACAAAAACATGAGGTGACTAATGAGTTGAGATTATTTTTTGCAAGAATTTCAAAAGACATTAAATATTTTTCATATGTAAGAAATATAATAAGCCTTTGGACTGCCACTAAATGGCAGTGCTAAAAAAAGTGAGAAGGAAAACACTTGTACACTTATTCCAAAACACTGGTGAAGGGTTCATGCTTCTCCTAAGTTAGTGAGACTAGAGAAACTCATGCTGAAGAAGAGGGAATAAAATATCAAAAGACCATCCCTTTTGGAGACAATTTATTTTCTGGGATCCCTGTTATTTTCTTCATCCTTGTCCTTCTTCTCTTCTGTTCCATCTTCCTCACTGGAGTGGAGCAGGAGGTGATGTGATTGTTCCAGAGCATGGAACATCTTTAATCTTAAATGCCTCTACGTGTTTATGCATGTGTGCCTGTGAGTATATTCATACACTTGTACAAAATTCCATCTGATGCTTACAAAATAACTCCAAAGGAAGGAATGATGGTATTTCCTTCTTTTGTTCTTGAGGAGGGTAAGACATTTTCTTCTGCACACAAATGCTCTCCTGTTCCTGATGCAATCACTTTCAAAATGTGCTGCCACAGCCAAAAGAGGATTGCATCTTACTTTTCGTCTCTGGGGACTGCAAGCTTTAAATTTTAGGGCTTGTCTCTACAAGTACAGTCTTTATTTCCCTCTGCTCCCATGTAGGCAAAGAGAGGGAACCATCTGGTCCTGCATCCATTGTGTATATCCTATACACCATGCACAGTCAACTGTTCATCTTGGAAAAACAGGGTATCTCTTAAAACCTGGATGGAACCTCAAGACGTGTGTGGGATAAAGTCTGTAACTTTAAAATTATGTGTAATAAATAAGAAAACTTTAAGTCTGAGAATTTGATGTTATTTTGTAATGTCTGTATTATCTGTTATCTTTTGAGCTTATGTCTCCAGGGGTCACAGTGGTAGGTACTGAGCTCTTTCTGACTCAGAAAGGCACAGGGCCAGGAAAAGTGGTAGTTCCCAGCCCTTATTAATGAGACCATGGCAAGATCTTTCTGTTTACAGGATCAAAGACCAGCTGACACTTGCTCAGACACTGAGAACATTATAAATAAGGATCTTGCTTTTGTGAGTTCCTGACCACCTGTAAATCTCTTTGACCTTGATGAAGAGGAAGAAAAATTTGAAAATATAACTGTCTGAAGATTCTCTGTGAAGTCCTTACATTCATGTGGGACAGCAACGAGAAATGTCAGGAACCTGAGCATCCTCAAGATACCATGACCTCAGAACTCTTGCAATCTGACACTTTTTTGCGAAGCCAGCGTAAATTTTTTTGGAGTACAAAGTTGTTTTTCTATATTGACCATTGGAAGAAATGACCTTGTGATATGGGTGAAGTTGTATTGAATGTCTTAGATGATGAATGATGATACTATATTGTATCTGATTACATAGTTCCTGAAGAGGCATAGTTTAGCTACAGGAAAGGTATTAGCTTGGATATTTGTTACCATTTCCTTTTCATATTACGAAAACAAAAATTATGCAGATTGGCATGGTTAACATAAACAGATGTGATTTGTTTTCTGTTATTTATTCATTAAATGCTAAGTGTTATTGCAATGATGAAAAAAAAATCCTTCTCCATGGCTGAACTTCCTGAAGTGTTCTATTTCTTGATTTGCGGCAGAAAACTAAACAAAATCATTATCTGGCTTTTTTTCTGGTAGAGTAGTATCATGCTTTAGTAACTGGTTTATTTTTGTCATTAGTTTATTTAGTCTTCTATTTTTTTCAAATGTTTGCCATTGATTATTAATAATTTAATTATTAATAACCGAATGAATTAATTTTTATTTGAAATGCCCTGAAAACAATAGGGAGAACAGAGATGTAAATGGTGACTGAACCTTCTGTTCCCTCTTCTTTTGATCTTCTATTTCTGCAAATGAATGGTTTGCATATATATATGCAAATATATATATGAAACTGCAGCTATTAGATTTTTTGTCATCTCTTCTGGAGCACTGTTGGTGTGAACACTTGTGACCATACCAAACAATGCAAAAAATCTAAATCACTCTTTGTATTATTTTACAATGCCAAAACCAGAGGTAACTAAATTCTATATCATTGGGTAATGACCTCATCCAGAAAGAGTGATTTGATGTGTGGCTTTGTTTTAGTAAAGAGAAAGTGTATTGTAAGGACTAAGACTGAAGTATTATTCATTTTATAGAGATGTTGTTCAACTTACTTTTTTAAAGAAAGAATGATCTTTTTAAAATGAAGTGAGATTTTTGAAATTGGCAGCCCTCTTTTACCAGTAGCAGCTCAGCAACTTTTTACTCTTCTGTCCTGGGAGTCTTTTGTCTTCCTCCCTGCCCCCCTCCATATTTACCTTTTTTTTTTTTTTTTACCCTGGGGAGTGTCTCCATTGCTTCTGCTCAGCTCCTGAAGCCCCTGCATATGAAGTACTATTGCTGCATGGAAAAAAATGCACAGTACAAGAGCAGCTTACCTGGTAAGTGGGGAGTAGTAGTACCCTGATTTCAAGGAATAGAAATGCAAGCACAGAGGTGACGTTTGCGAGCCATACACGAAGTCTAGAGCACTTCCTGATACCAGACTGACATTTATACATTAGCTAGATTTTTGTGTCCCTTTATCTTTCCTCGCACCTTCTAAAAAAATGATCTAAGAAAAAATGACTATTATATAGGCAAAGTCTCTGGCAAATTTGGGTTACACCAGGATATTTGGAAAACTGTGGAAAATGTCTTTGTGGCTTAGAGCCTGCAAATAAGTCTGCAGATTAAAAATAATATTCTTTCAGGTTCAGCTCTTAAACAGATCAAATTATTTAATATCTGCCTTATAAATGTTTATACTGACAAAATCTGTAAATGAAAGCTTGAATTGCAAATTCATCTGTAGTAAATACACTTAAATTCGTAGAAATACACTTAAATACACTTTCATAAGAGAACCTTGTTTACAGTGCTAGAGTGTACAACTTGGAGGATATTCAAATGAAATTGTTTTGGAAGAGCCTTTTGCTTCGCTAGTTTTCTGTTCAAAACTTGCAACCTGTCAGATATAAATGCATATTTTGGTGGGAAAAATTTATAATTCTAATGCTTAAATTTATCAGCTTTGCACTGGTTGTAACTGCTGGCTCCTGATGAGCATCAACAGAAGTGAACACAATCAATCCCTGGGGATTTGGAATAGGGAGGAAAAAATTATAATGATATATCTAATAGTGTATGTATTTTAAAAAGTATTTATATAGTACTCTCTGTGTGTATACAATTTATATAATTTATATGTTGATGTGTATACAATTGTATACAATTGTATGTTGATGTGTATATAATTTATGTAGAGAGAGAACATACAGATGAAGCACTGATGTGCACATTTATCTTTGGTAGAAGCTCACTTCTGTCAGCTTGACTCCAGGCTAAGATCAGCAGGAGAGAGAAGCAGTGGGCTAAAGAGGATTTCCCCCCTTCTCCTGGCTGTGTGGCAGGCTTGCTCCTCCTGGCCCCGGGGTCAGGGTCTGTTGTGGAGCCACACGGCCTCTCTGCTCTCGGCAGGATCACATTAGTCCCCATGATTTGTGCAACCAGAGCTCCCAGTGACTCCTGGTTGCCCTTCTCTGGGAGGGGGCAGCTGCCCCTGCGAGGCCCAGATTTTTAAAGAATTAAGCCATTTTTCTGCCCTTGAGCCAAATCCATTCTAGCCAGGCTGAGGGAGCTCACCACAGCTTCTTTTCAAACATCTCTAATATTTTAATCTGGACATAATAGTTCATGTTATTCCAAAATCAATCTGATTTCCCATCCATTTTCCTCTCTTGGTCCCTGTAGGTTATTTTGCCATTCTCACAACACTACAATCTACTCCATGCTGAATTAGTGCTCTGTTTACCTTTTAGACTAGATTGTTAACAGCATGACCCTGGTTCATGGAGTTCAGTGGCTTTTATTATGTTTAAATCGGTGTTTTAATAGGGCTCATTCCTATTAAAGCCTGGGAGATTGACTTAATTTTTTTTCTTTGTATCCAAAGAAAAATCAGAGACACCCGTTACCTCTAGCACGGTTGCATTGCAAGTCAGTACAGGTTTGCTTTTATTTATGGAATTTCCACTGGATTTTTCAGTCATAAACCCTGCTTCAAACAACTGTTATTTTTTTGGGTTTGTTTTTTTTTTTTTTTCCTGAGAAGGGTAAACAAACTGCTTTCTCCCTCTCCAAGTCTTTTATACAGATCATAGCACAGTTCTTAACAAACCTGATAGATGTGAATGTCAGAGGACCTGGAGTGCTCCCACTTACTGGAATAAAGCTGCTAATCTCTTCCTGCATCTGATTTACATGTAAATAGAAAGGAGGTGCCTTGTAGGGAGTCCAAATAGGAATCCCTTCTGTTATAGGAAGTCACAGCTATGAGTCATTCTAAATGAAATACTTAGTAAAAACATCAACATCCCTAAAATATTTTTTTTGGGAAAAAAAAAATCTATGCAAAGGAAAATTAACCTGCTAAGTCCACAATTTGGAGGTGTTTTGCGTTTTTTCCACCCCAATGTTCATTTGCCTTGCTTGAGGTAATAACAGTGCTTTACTACAGAAAATGATTTTAAATTGTACCCAGAGCCAACCCTTTGAAGTTAAATGGCAAAGCAGAGATGAGTGAAGCTTTCATGTGCTGCACACTCAGAGGATCACCAACATGAATGAACACTACAGAATGAAAACAATAAACAGAAAAGGAGCATTACAGAGCTACTGTGAAGTTTATGGCTTTATTGAGATGCCAACTCTTACACAAAAAAAGCCCAACTACAAGCCCCAAATGAATTCTCAGTGCCTTTTACCTATTTATGCTTCTGAGCTGTCTCCACAAATAATTCTATTTACAGACTCAAGCCTCTTCTTGGGTTCCGCACCCCTATTTGTCACGGTATTTTCCTCTACTTTTTAATGCTTCTACCAGAAGGGCCTGGCCATTGTGTTGTTCCCTTCCAATGACAGCAGCGTCAGGCAACCTAGACACTGGACCACCAAGAGGAGCCAATGTCTAGCTGAGTATAATTACAAACAAAAGCAGAGCACGCTGCATCTATTTTCACAGTGGTAACAGCCAGTACATGAATGGGCAAAAATAACACTCAAGTGGATAAAAATAATATCCGTCACCCCATGTTTCTAAAGCCTCTTCAATTGCTCTATAAATTGCCAGGAGGCTTTTATCAGTATTTGTTGATGTCATTGGAAAGGGTGTGGAATATTAATTTAATAGTATTTTTACAGTATTTCCCATAATTCTAATTCCTATCATCTTCAAACAAAATCATACTGAATGAATAATCAAAAAAATCTTTTCTTTCTGTGAGAGTGGATGAGAACCTCATGAAGTTCAACAAGTCCAAGTGCAAGGTGCCGGACCTGGGTCAGGGCAATCCCAGATATGAGTATAGGCTAGGAGAAGAAGTCACTGAGAGCAGACTTACGGAGAAGGACTTGGGGGCTTTTGTGGATGAAAAGCTGGATATAAGCCAACAATGTGTACTTGCAGACCAAAAAGCCAACTGTGTCCTTTTTGTCCATCCATTCCTCTGTATCAAAAGAGGAATGGCCAGCAGGTCAAGGGAGGGCATTCTCCCCCTGTACTCTGCACTCATGAGACTCCATCTGGAGTATTTCGTCCAGCTCTGGGGTTCTCAGCACAGGAAAGATGTGGACCTCTTGGAGCAGTTGTAGCAGAAGCAGAGGAGGGACACAAAGATGATCAGAGGCCTGGAGTACCTATCCTGTGAAAATGGACTGAGAGAGCTGGATTGTTCAGTCTGGAGAAGAGAAGACTTTGGAGAAACCTCACTGTGGCCTCACAGTACCGAAGGAGAGCTTATAAAAATGAGGGAGAGGGACTTTTTATATGGGGAAGTAGTGACAGGACAAGGGATGGTGGTTTAGACTTGGAAAAAGTCAGGTTTAGATTAGATGCAAGGAAGAAGTTCTTCACTCAGCGGGTGGTGAGACACAGGAACAGGCTGTCCAGAGAAGCTGTGGATGCCCCATTCCTGGAAGTGTTCAAGACCAGGTTGGATGGGGCCCTGAGAAACCTGATCAACTGAATGGCATCCCTGCCAATGGTTGAGACTTTGAAACTAGATGATCTTTAAGGTCCCTTCCAACCCAAACCATTCTATGATTCTGTGATTCTATGATTCTTACTTCTGCTTCTTCTTTTGCATTTCAGGAAATTAATCTTACAGTTCCTGTCCCCAAGAAAGAAGGTAAAAAGGATCTAAAAAATCAGTTTATATTGTTGCTAAAGCTGTCAATATTTTCACCAATTTTCAATTTTCACTATTATTTCAAGTCTTATGAAGGTGGTTTTCTTTCTCCCCTTGCATTGTTTATAGAATAGAATCATAGAATTGATTGGGTTGGAAAAGACCTCAGAGATCATCAAGTCCAACCCCTGGTCCAACTCCAGTCCGTTTACTAGATCATGGCACTAAGTGCTATGTCCAATCTCAGTTTAAAAACCTCCAGGGATGGTGAATCCACCACCTCCCTGGGCAGGCCATTCCAATGCCTGACCACTCTCTCTGTAAAGAATTTCTTTCTAAGATCCAGCCTAAATTTCCCCTGGTTAATGTTACTGTTAATGTTTAAGTCCAGAATCTGCTGATTTGCAACCCATAGCCTCCCAACCCAGCTCCAAAACTTTCCACTTTTTCCTCTCTATCTGCAGTAAATGTAGTAGTCGAAGCATCTCTTCATGAGGTGCTGGTAAACATTCCATTGAGCTTGCTGAGATTGATACAAAATTAGTGTGTAGGTAAAATCTGTGTTAGGACAAAAGGAGCTAGGAGCCTCCTCCTGGAGAAAAGTCTTCCTACACTTGCACTGCCAGCCCAGACATGAATGGGGCCTTTCCAAGTTCTCTGGCTGAATTGCTCCAGGAGCCCCAGGCTGGGTGACACAGTTTGCAATGCCTTCTGTCCATTGATGTCACTTTTTAAATTGCACACACTTCAGCCTGATCAGAAATGCAGCAGAACTATTCTAATGGGAGTAAAGAAAAAGGAGAAACAAAAGCCCAGAAAATGCCACATGGAAGCAGCTGTAACACCACCTCCCTGGGCAGGCCATTCCAATGCCTGACCACTCTCTCTGTAAAGAGATTTCCGTCATATGCTTTTTCTTCAAAGTGCTTGTTTGAGAGTATTGCCCACAGATTCTGCTGCTGATTTTATTTCCTTCCTACTTCATAGTGAAAAGTAATGGTAAAATATTCCCTGAACTCTTTAGTGTTTTAATTAATGGGATATTTTTCTCTTAGCAGCGTAGACTAAACCAGCTGTTTCAACTGTTTGTTCCACTAACATATCATTTTCCAGGTGGGAAACTCCATTTTTTGTCCACAGCCTTGAAATCTTTCTTCTGGTACAAAGATGCTATATGTAAGTGCTGACTTTCAGCTTTCTTTCCTTAGCAGCAGTTTGAACCATTAACAACTATTCAAAAAGGAGACTTCTTCAGAAAATGCCACTGCAAAAATGGCAACAGCAGCTCAATCTTCCAATGCCCCTTCAGAGCCCATGCAGAATACACAGCTGATGCACGTCTCCAGTTTCTATCCTCTATATACCACACCAGATCCTTGGGATTTCTCTTGATCAGTTGCCTGGGAAGATAATTTCGGATATTTTGCAGTCAATGACTTTAAATTTCAAAGGAATAAGAAGAAATAGTATCATACAAACTATTTGGAGCAGAGAGGGGAGAAATTTCTCACCTGAAGAATGGCTGTTAGGTGCCAGATTTCACAACAAGCTGCCATTTATCAGAGAGTGACATATAGTCCTGTATACTAACTGGTGAAAAAGAGGTAATATGGCTTCATTTTACACCTATGTTAATCAGAAGTTATTCTGGCGGAGTCAGTGTCCCAGATTCAATAGCAGAATGGTGTGGTTAACATTACTGTGAAGTAAACTAAAGCAAAAACCATAAACTCTACAGAGACCCTTAATGTACTGAGTGCTGGTCACACATTACATCTTAATATTTTGACTTATTGGTATTTTAAGCATTGATTTCTGTAAAACTACCATTGTGTCTCAAATTAAATTAAAAAACCCCTTCTATTGTATCTGTCTGTTTGCTCTTTTCCAGCTCTTCCAAAGTGCTTGCCAAATGGAGAGGAAGAAATGTTGCATTTCATTTTAAGTTTAATAAGTGAATTTTAATAAGTTAAGATAATGGATGAGAATTTTCTGAAGTATATCAGTGTTATTTAGTCCAGTAAAGAGTAAGGGCAGAAAAACCTGTGTTCCATAATTTGTGTGTGTATCTGTGCTTATGTGTATCCATGAACACAGGTCCTTTGTTGCAATTTTGAGAAACATATGGATAGAATTCCTTCCTCCTTTAAAATTAGTGATGTCTGTGACACACTTCTTTTCAGAACTCAGTGTTACTCAAGGTTGATGTCTTTGCCTTTGCTAAATGTATGTGCACTTGCTTATACCATGATTCATACAATTTGTAGTGGTTGGAGGCTCCATCTGTAGGAGCAATGTGCCTGGACACTACTCTTCACTTTAACCACACACTCGTAAACACTCTAATGGCAGCAGATGGAAATNGTCCTTTGTTGCAATTTTGAGAAACATATGGATAGAATTCCTTCCTCCTTTAAAATTAGTGATGTCTGTGACACACTTCTTTTCAGAACTCAGTGTTACTCAAGGTTGATGTCTTTGCCTTTGCTAAATGTATGTGCACTTGCTTATACCATGATTCATACAATTTGTAGTGGTTGGAGGCTCCATCTGTAGGAGCAATGTGCCTGGACACTACTCTTCACTTTAACCACACACTCGTAAACACTCTAATGGCAGCAGATGGAAATGTGATGATTTCTTTTCCCTTAAAGAGCTCAGAATTAGTAGTTTTTCATTCTGCTTTAGTTATATAAAAAATAGAGTTATCAAAGAGTCCAAGTGGTATTATCAGAAATAGCAACATCTGTTTACCTCAGAGCACAGAAGGCTACAAAACTTGTTCATGGAATCATAGAATCATAGGATGATTTGGGTTGAAAGAGGCCTTAAAATTATCTAGTTCCAAACTCCTGTCATGGACAGGAATGCCTTCCACTAGATGAGGTTTCTCAAAGTCCCATCTGGCCTGGCCTTGAACGTTCTAGTGATGAGGCATCAACAACTTCTCTGGGCAACCTGTGCCAGTGCCTCACCACCCTCTGAGCAAAGAATTTCTTCTCAACATGTAATATAAACTTCTCCTCTTTCAGCTTAAAGTCATTTTCTCTTGTCCTGTCACTAAATGCCCTTGCAAAACGTCCCTCTCCATCTCTCTTGCAGGACCTCTTTAGGTATGGGCAGTCTGCTCTAAGGTCTTCCTAAAGCCCTTTCTGCTCCAGGATGAGCAGCCCCAACTCTCTTTACCTGTCTTCATAGGAGAGGTGTTTCTATCCTAGAGACTTTTAGTCATCTTTGAGTCCCTCCTCTGAATTTGTTCCAACAGGTTCATGTCCTTGTTGAGGGCTCCAGAGCTGTATGTGGTATTCCAGGAGAAATATCTCTAGTATGAGAGCAGGTCTAATGTATATTTTTCTATTTAAAGCTCCCAGAAAGTTTTCTGCATTACTTTGGTTTGCTTGCAAACCAAGTAATTCTGAAATGCTTCTCCTGAGCACTGTCCCTGGCTGATTGGTTGGCTACAAGTGGTCCTAACACAGGCAAGATGCAATTAAGATAAACAGACGGAGAAGGTTTGGAGAAAGCCTTCCGGAGGACTGAGCTCTGATGGCAGGCTGCTGCCCCAAGCTGCTGGCCCAGGCATTTTGCAGGGTGCTACAGGGACAACTTGGGACTGACAGCACAGCTGGCTTTTGCCTTTGCTTGCTTTATCAGCATGGGTGAAAATATGGTTCTAGTTTAGTGATACCACTAATTAAAGGAAGATCCTGCTCCAACTGAAGCCCTCATTTCTTTGGGGTACACTACAAATCATGAGCAATCCTTAGGGCTGTGAATTCCATGTGAATGAATAAAAAGGAAGGCTGCCTTGCCATCTGAGCTTCATGCCACTATGGATCTTCAAGACCCTTAGATGCCAAAGTGAATTGCAAGTAAATGAAAGACTTCATAGTGCTTCATTTTCTTGCTGAAACCACAAGAAGCCTATCCAGTTTTATTAATGAGCTAGAAGATAAAAGAAAAATAAAAGGTCTTATCTTAGTTTTTATAACAAAAAGCACTTGATCATTTGAGCCCATTCTATTGATATTCTCCACAGGGATCAGCATGTGTCACTGTATGAAGCCAACAGATGGAACAGATCAGAGATTTTCCAGTTTCCTTCTCAGTACTGAGGAAGCATGGAAAAAATTAGAGCCAAACTTCAGATCGTGGAGAGCCTCATGGGCTGGTTACAGGCACATTTACAAATAGCACACTACATGTATCAAGCACAACTCAGCAGTCAAGGGAATGCTATTACATATCTTAAATTGTCCACCTTTAAACCTGCTTTTCTGAAAAAATATACCATAAAGAGAGACAGAACATACAGCAGATGCTCTTTAACAGCATATAATATTTTTCAGCAAGTCAGCCAAATTGTGGATTAAAAACAAATATGTAGCCAAGTCATGATATACAGTAAATCAGGAAAATTCTTTTAATCTGGCAAATACCATCATCGTGTGCTGTTTTGCCCTCTCTTTACTTCAATACTTCCTTTCTCCTATACGAGAAACAGGAACTCAAGTGGGCTACGCACCTGTATTTTCAGCATGTCCTGGTGATGGCACAGTTCCACTTAAGTTGGTGGCATTGATGTGCCCTTGTTGACGTGGCCAGACACATGCCACCAACTTATTGCCCCACACTCACTCTTCAACACTAGTTTTCATAATCCTCTTTATAAACTTAAAATGTGTTTTACAAAACACAAGAATTAGAGAATTCCCCAATCTGCAACACTTTTTGTCATCAGTACTCAAGGTTTAGGCTTGCTGAATATTGGAGACAGTATGCAGATGTGTTTAGAGAGGAATTTGCCTTACGTTAAAAAAAAAATCCAAATTGTCAATATCAGGGTTTTTAATGAAAAATAAATACATACCTTCTAACAAACATAGGATAACTAATACAGTACAGGATCTCAGGGTTTCTTGATAATCATGATACCAAACTCAAGATTCAGCTGTTATCTCTTTGAGGTGGCACCATGTGGCCACCAGATGTGTATTTTCAATGAACTCTTCACTATCTTTCACTTTCTTGCCATATAAGGCTAAATCTTTCTCCCATCTTCATTCTTTTACATGTGTTCCTTCAGCTCATTGAAATAGATTGTAAAGGAGTTTCTGTTAATTAACAAAATGCTTTTTCTGGAGCTCTGTCTCCAGAAAGAGGCAGAGCTGGGGAAATGCTCTGCTCTTGAAGTCAACCAAGGGAAAGCACACTAACTGTTACTAAGATCTAGAGGAAACTACTGAAGAAAATTGTGGAACTGAATATGAAGCCCTCAGAATTTGGCTTTTCTGGGTGGTGTGAAGATGTGATATGATCTGCAAAGGAAGACAGACAAATCAAAGCCACAAAATCCTAAAACCAGACTTCTTTAGTCTGTTCTCTTGAATTGCAGAGGCAGTGAAGACAAGGCTATTAGCTCTGTCATAAGAGCACAGCAGCTATTACCTGAAAGTAAAAATATTCTCTCTCCTCCATGAGAACCCAGTTATTTTGGCATTTGGTACTCTTAAAGGCGGCTGTGAAGAGGAGTTAGGAGCAGTTGGAGACAGGGAAAACCTCCTAAAAATGAAAAGGTTTCTAATACACTTGTGACTGTTCTGCTTTTAAAAATCATCGTGCTCTTCTTAGCCCAACTTTTCCTGCCTTCCCTGGAAATATCGGGCCCTGACTTACGTCAAATGTCAGACTGTTACTGATAACCACCTGAGTGATGGTTTTCATGGAGCAAAAGCTCTAACAGAGCATGAAGATCAGGGCAAGTGCCCAGGATGAACTACACAGTCTCTGAAATGGTTAGGAGGTGATCTTCTTACAACTGGTGAATTCTGTGAATACTAAATGAGTACAGATCTACTAATTTCCTACTGCTCTCTTTCTGCCCCAGTAAATCCAGGAAGGTATTTCTGCCTACTTATTCCTACAGGCAGATGAGAGCCAACTCAGGGCAGACCGGCCTGTAAGGACCAAGGGGAAACGGACTCAAGTTGCACCAGGGGAGGTTTATATTTAATATTAGCAATAATTACTTCACTGCAAGGGTTGTAAAGCACTAAAACAGGCTGCTTATGGAAGTGGTTAAGTCACTATCCACAGAAATATTTAAAAGACATGTAGATTTGGCACTAAGGGACATGTTTTAGTGGTGGACTTAACAATGTTGGACTTGGTGATCTTTTCCAGCCTAAATGATTCTGTGACTCTGTGACCATGAATTGCTTTTGTAATCTGTCACTGCTATGTAAGGGAAGAGGAAAGAGAGTCAAGGATAAAGCAAGACTATGTCAGGGAACATTTTAGCAGCTTATAAAGGATGAGCTGTCTGACAACTAGTTTATAGATTGCCTAAACTGTCCGAGATTAATGTTTCTCAGTTTCAATAAATGGGTCAGTTTGAAGCCTTTGCAGAGTACAGCTCACCAAAATGGATCAGGTTAAGCCATTAGGCTTGGATCCCAGTCTGGAACATTTTGAGAAGGAGATACTGGTGGACTTTTAAAATCCTAGCTCTCAGACAGCCTTTGACAACAGGACAAAGTTTCTCTTCTACATTTTTCACATTTTGATCATAGCTGGTGTTAGAGTGAATTTTAAAGAACCCCTTGATTTTCACATGAGACTTTATCAGTCATATCCCTTGGTCTCACAGCTTGCCTTCTAATGACTCTTATCTTCCCAAATGTATCTCGTATGGGTCTCTTATGTACCCAAATAACCCACTTGCAAAGGTAGGAAGAAGGCATATCCAAGAACAAGTAATGTTAAAGGTCAGTGCTTTTCCAGGCCTTAATTCAGAAAATTATAATTTAGAAGTTTTTCAGATTCTGAAGCCTCCCATTTGAACTTTCTAAAGGAAACTTCAAGGAGATAAGATCTGGCACTATTAGTTAACAACAGACTGGTGGGCTACCGTGTGGACTTGCCACCCTCTTGCTCATCATCTTTCTCAGATGTCATGGTACCTGGTAGCAAGGGAATCAGTTAAAAAAACTGCTAAGGGGCTAAACAGGGCTGCTAACAATGCTCTGCTTAGTGACAACGAGAGAGCCCTGCCTGAACTATTGCTTGTCAAAAAATCCTTCCTTCTGGGACACTGTGCAGGTCCTGATCATAGGAGTGGGACTGAGTGCTGTGGGACTGACGTTAAATGCTAATGTGCTTGTGTTTGACCCAGCCTGCAAGTCAACCCCAGACCACCACCATTGTTGTTTCTTCTGTATACAATGATTCTGGTTTACATAGCTTTTATTTTTATAGTTTTTTGTACTGAACTACAACTTACTAAATGTTGATTTCAGTTATATATCCTTAACATATGTTTTAGCTGTAGAAAAGAAAGTAGCATTTTTAATTGAGAAAAGTTTCCAAAGAAGTTATATTTCAATCACAGATGCCATGCTTTCTTCTTTTTCTAAACAGGAGCTGGTGTTAATTAAAATGAAAGAACACTCTGAGCACACTTTTCGCTCACGTTGATCTTGTTGTCCACCAGATCGCTTTCCACGGAGTGGTTCTCCAGCCAGGTATATTCCAGCCTGTGAGGTACTCCTGTATTATGTTTTCCCAGGTGCAAGACATTACACTTATCCTTGTTGAACTTCATAAGGTTCTTGTTAGTCCACTTTTACAGACTATCCAGCTCTACCTGCAAGGTGGTTGTCTCTTCTGAGATGTCCATTTCCCCTCTCAGTTTGGTATCATTGGCAATGATCTCATCATCCACATCAACTCGGAAGATATTAAATAGCATTGGGCTCAGTATCAATCCCCAGGGGACCCCATTCAGGGCAGGTTGCCGGCTTGAAAAGGAACTATTTACCACCACCTTTTGGATGCTGTCTCTCAGGCTTATGTGCTATATAAAAGCACTTAACCAACAAACTACTTTTTAAAGATATTCTCTCTTCCCATAAACTCTGCCCTTTTCAGAATAAGAACATTTCAGAAAGAGTTCCCTCCACATAGCTGGTCTGTCTCAGTGTCTCTGTTTATGAGGCATGTCTCAAGTGCATCTTCCATTCCAAGAGCTTTTAAAATTCTTTTAGTCTTCTTTTGTGCTCCAGTTCCCAGGCTATGTAAACAAAAAAACCTGATATGTTGGAGTTTGGACTTTTAAAACTAACAACTGGCTCCTATTCCCATTGCAGTCTGTATCTTTCGAGATTTCCAGCCTTTTATTTTCTATACAGTTACTACGTAATCCAGTCTACAAAAAAATACAGTAAATATTCCTGAATTTCCTTAGTGACTTAGATCCCTTTGTTCACCTTAGAAATAAGTCTATATAAAATAGCCTGAGAATATTATCTATCAATAACTATACAGATGACTAATTTGGAGTGATTCTTGCACTAATTATAATATAAAGTATGGCTTCCACATCTCCTATTAACACTAGAAGATTCTGGTTTATAAGGCAAGAATTGAAAATGTTCTTGAAAAGAAGACATTGTAAAAATGTTAAAAGAAAATGAAAAGGTCAAAGGCAATTTCCAAGGAAGAAAATATTTTCCCTTTTGTTACATCAATAATGTGTGACAGGTGACTCCGTGCTCAGTAGCACTCTCTCTGTCGGCAGATGAACCAAATGATTTGGTCAAATAAGCTAAAATGTCGCTTGAACACATTATACATCTTCTTGTTCACAGTGTAGACAGAGAACAGCACAATTTCAAGTGGCGTATAACACATGCATGTTGAAACCTCATAAGTAAATTTATGCAATACATTTCTTGTACTAGGGTTCTCCAGTCCAGTTTGGTTTACTTGGGTTTGAATTTCTTAATTTTTCTTGCTGTCTTCCAAAACCCTATCCTAATTTTTGTTGAGAGATGAAGAATATCAAACTGTCAAGCAGAAATGAGAGTGTGAATGGGAAGTGAGCAAGCCAAGGATAGGGGTTTTGCAATCTGTTTAGAGGCAGCAATTAGAGTTTTTTACCAAGATGAGTATTTTTCAAATAGAGAAAAAAATGTCTGTTTTCTGAGCCTTTAGGGTATGCTAACTAGAAGTGCAGCATACTAGGCAAAGAAGTATGTTGGGCAGGCTGTGTAATCACAGAATCCCAAGACCAATTAGGTTGGAAGAGACCTCTGGGATTGTTGAGTCCAACCCATGAAAAAATAATACTTTGAAAGGATGAGTTACTTTGCCTGGAGTGACTCTGTCACAGTGATGCTAGAGTTGTAAATGGCAAATCCTTTTGCACAGGGGAAAGTAATGTCTGAGATTTGAATCTGCCTTATTAGAGATGTAGTGTCTTCTTCAAACCACTGTAATCTTTTACAGGAGAATATCTACTTGTCTGTGAAGGTTAACACAGGCACTGACCTGCTATTACTCTGTTCAGGCACTGGAATGGGCTGCCCAGGGAGGTGGTGGATTCACTGTCCCTGGAGGTTTTTAAACTGAGATTGGACATGGCACTTAGTGCCATGATCTAGTAAATGGACTTGAGTTTGACCAAGGGTTGGACTTGATGATCTCAGAGGTCCTTTCCAACCCATCTGCTTCTATGATTCTATGATTCAGCAGAGGTGGGAAGTTGAGAATTTACAATTCCTTATTTTAAATAGGTCATTTATCATAGAATCATAGAATCATAGAAGCAGATGGGTTGGAAAGGACCTCTGAGATCATCAAGTCCAACCTTTGATCCACTACTGCTGCAGTTACTAGACCATGGCACTAAGTGCCACATCCAGTATCTTCTTGAATACCTCTAGGGATGAAGAATCCACCACCTCCCTGGGCAGCCCATTCCAGTGCCTGATTACCCTCTCTGTAAAGAATTTCTTCCTAATATCCAACCTAAACCTCCCCTGGCAGAGCTTGAGACCGTGCCCTCTTGTCTTGCTCTTGGTGGCCTAGGAGAAGAGACCAACCCCCACCTGGCTACAACCTCCTTTCAAGTAGGAGGGAAGATCTGGAAGAATGGACCAGAAGTGATCTCTCTTGAAAAGTAATTTTTTTTATATCAAGATGCCCTCAGATGGCCAGTGACTGGGAATTTCCCCTGTGACCATCAATACAAAGTCAATAGCAAGCAAGCTTAGGATTTCATTCAAGGGAAGGAAGAGAAGCCTGTCTTTGACCAGATTATCTTGACTTTGTCTTCAAGCCACACTGCTACAACACTCACAGGTATTGTTCCTCCTGTGCTCTGAGAGCAACATTAAGTGGTATGGAATAAATATGGATGTAGTTATGTTTCTGTAACAGCTACAAGGCAAAAGAATGGTCCTCTGAGTCTCACTAGCAAGTTGTTACATTTACCTTGATGGGTGCAGCCTTCCTGAAAAAGGCACAATGTTCTTATCGGATGTTTAGCTGTGAATGAATGTTCATCACTGACTTGGAGAAGGTAATGACTTTCACCAAGATATTTGCAGTTGCATTCATATGAAATAGTCTTGTCTATGAAATTGTAAGCTCCTAGAGTGAAAATGAAGAAAATGGCATGTTGAAGTTTGCCAAGCACCTTTTCAGTTGCTTTCTTAAATGGTTTTTTGGTGGACACAGATACATTGGAGGATATGCTCTGAGTTCTGTACTTCTCCTGAGTCCTTTGCTCTGTGAACAGATATGTTGGTTTGGGATCTGAACTGAGGTAAAGAACACATTTATTTTTCTTCTCGTGTCATTACTGATGGAGAGAATCTCATTTAAAATGCTAAACCGGGAATCTCAAATCCTGTAATTTTGGTCAGCTTAAGTAATTCTGTGTAGATCTGTGTGACCACTGTGTTTATGAGTCTACAAACTCTCCAACTTTAGCCTCTTTCTCCTACTCTATTGCATGAAATCAGTGCGTTCCCAGTTATAGGGTAATGAGGGTTTACTGTCATAGGTATTTCTAACAGACGTGATGAAGGATATGAATGCAACAGCTTTGCCTTGGAGCCACTGGCAGAAGTGAGGCAAATGGATGCCGGGCTCGCCGTGCATCATGCCAGTGGGAGCCATGGAGTTCCACGTGTTGCTGGCAGGGAAGGAGCCATCCCTTGGGGACACAGGCAGCAGCACACCATAAACCTGCGCCCCTCCTGCAGATCACTCTGGAGATGAATGTTAGGGCAAGGAACATGACTGAGGCCTGAAGACTTGCTTCTCCTGGCAGAAGCAGGATATTGGCATCAACTGATGGTGCAGACCAGGACATTGCAGCCAGGACTGAGCAGGTGCCCAGTCCTTAAACAGGGAGGAAGCTTCACCCTCTGCTACCACTTCTGCTGCAGATTCATGACCACTGTTGTTCTTCAGTGAGGGACTTCAGGGAGAGAAATTGTGCAGAGTCTTATTATAAAAGTTCACTGAACAGGGTGGAGATTTAACCTAGTTTAAAGCTGAGCGGTTGGATTGTTTGTGGCTAAAATGTGACTGATATGCAGCTGCAAGTGTCCCATGCAAAGCCAAATAATGTCCACCTTAGAAATCCTGGAGGTGTGGTGTGTGGCAGGCTTTATAGCCTTTTGATATAAGGCAATTAATTACGAACAGGATTTGCAGTTCTTTTGGGGTGGAGACACAGTCTCATGGCAACATTTTTACTTGCAAGTATTCTAACATGCCTCCCACCATAGAAGAGCTAAATCTGATTTTTCCAGGCCTCTAATGATTTGTACTAATTACAGGAATACAGGACACTGTTGATATGTGGGTCCAATAAAATAAGTGAGCAAAGCAAAGAGACATGCAAATAAAAAAGAGATCTGATATTTCATGGTGCAAAGTTTAATCCAAATAAGGCTATGGGCTCTTCATGGTGCTTCATTGACAATAAAAAATGTATTTAAGGGAGTAAATGTACAACAGCTGGCAAATATATCGTGCCAAATCTTATTTTAGATTAGTAAGAGAAAACTGAGGCTTATTAAACTGCTGCAGTTATTCCCAGGACAGCCAGCTGGACATTTTAGAAAATCTTCTTTCTGGTGCTACTAAATTAATACACTTCATTAGGGAACTTGTGGTCTTGAAAATGAAAGAAGACACAGAGATTGTTGGATTGATGAAAACAAAGCAAACAGAAACCCGAGAAAGGCAAATAGCCCATCCCAGCCTCAGTTCACCTAAAATGATTGAGAAGCAGGTGTGAAAGTAATTCACTATATAGCTCCTCTAATCTCTTGCAGACATGACTGTGACAGTCAGTTTAATAGCCTCTGAAGAGTTTTAATCACATTTTTGTTTTTAAATACTATTTACCCATCTTCTTGCAATACATTTATTTTAGAAAAGTTAATTATAGATTTTTAAAGACCTATAAAGGTTATAATATGTAGTTTATTCTATTTTTAATTTTTAAAAGACAACCAGCTGAAAATAAATCCCACAGAGAAACTAGAAAAATTCTTATTGCTGATGATTCTAGTATTTTCTCTTAGAATGTTTGCCTGCTTTAACTTTTTCACTAGTAGGAATATTAAAACAATTCAAGTTACAACTGTACCCTCAATCACTACCAGGTAAATGGAGAAGATTTTTCCAATGAGTAATTTAAATTTTTGCTGAGATAAGCAGTGTAACTCAGACTGCAAAATGACTGAAGGGAAGGAACACAGGATCACGGAATCACAGAATCATAGAATATTCTGATTTGGAAGGGACCCACAAGGATCACTGAGTCCAACTCCTGGCCCTGCACAGGGCAGCCCCAAGAATCACACCATGTGCCTGATGATAATATGATGATAATGCTAAATGGTCAGGCAGTGAAGAAGTCTGTGTAAGACTTTTTATCAGGTTTGGTTATGTACAACCTCGGTGAAGTCTAAATGAAGCTGCTGCATGTAGAAGTAAGGAAGTTCCTGATTTTTCGTGTGATAATTGCCATATGTCCTATAGCTAATGTAAACTCAGTAAGTGAAATCTCCAGTATTCTGAATCTGAACACTTTTGAACAGGTCAAGCTCTTTAGTCACTCAGGGATAGTCTCGCCTGAGATGATGTAGAGAGATGGTGGCTGAGGGACTCCCTCGGTCGTCTTTCTGGTGCTGCCTGGGATGGTTCCTGTTCCATGCCTGGATGCTTGCCAGAGGTCTGACCTTCCTCTTGAAAGCTTTCTTGCCCTTGCCTGCGGGTTTTTTGGAGGGGTTCATCTCTATAGTTTAATGGCTGTGCTCTGGGATCGTGTGATTTCATTTTGTGAGGAGTTAACAGCAATGCTGGAGAATTTTTCTGAAGCACCACTGACCTTGAAATTCTCCATCTCCCAGTCTGGCAGAGCTGGATTTTACCCATCTCCTTTTGGCATGAATGTGCCTTGCAATTCAAAGGGTTTTTAGACAGCAGTATATGATTATACAGCCTGGGCTCTTTTTTTTTTTCAGCCTGAGTGCACAGACCATGTGCATGATAGTGAATTTGGAGCATCTCTCTAAGATGTTTCAAAAAGTGCTTGTAGCAAGGGCTATGTGTTTTCAGGCATAAATACAAACACATGGCATGAACATTATTTTATTTTTATTCTTTTTTTTCAGCTTTGTGCAGAAATAAATTCCTACAATTCTTAAAATGTAGAAATGTGTGCAGGTAATATAAAAATAAGATTCAATCTGAATAATTGTGGGCTGATGCATCAGATGAAAAAATAATTCAAAACATATATATGTTCAAGAAGAAATATAAAAGGTAATTGAAAAGCAGTAATATAGAAGAGACCTAAGGGTAGCATTAGACAGGAAATTACAAAGCCTTTTCAAATGCAATGTAATCATAACTCACATGAAGTAATAATAATATTTTATCTATTTGACTGAAGATCTCAAAATGATTCATGGGTTTCATATATTGCAATCATCTTGCCCATCATGGAGAAACATTCATCTTCAAGATGCTTTTCCTTATATTTTATACTTTTACTCCCCTTAAAGTACACATGGCCATTTGTAATTATATTTTGCTGCTTGTGTCTCTGCCACAGGGTGGTGGGGCTGGTGTCAGTACTCCCAGCACTGTTGGAAGGGTGAGGGCAGTGATGAGTTTTGTTGAAGCCATGCTTGTGTGTTCAGAGCAGCTGCTGTTAGGAATCACCCTTGAAGGGACCTCCCAGTTTCCTTTTAAAGCTGCTTTAGTTTTGCAGAAAGCATTCAGCTGGACCTTGCCCTAGAAAGTCAGCATCTTGGTCATTCCCCTGCTTGCACATAGGTGCTCAGGGAGCCCCAAGGGAGAGGAGGTTTTGTTGGTGGAGACTTTCAATCAGATATTGGGCTGATTTGGAGAGAAAATGACTTGTGCCAAAACATCATGGGCTTACACTTTACAGAGACTAGCTTTGAGAAATTTTATAGCACCTGGGTGATCCATGAATATAACGTATTAATTATAAGCTTAACAGAGGATCCACTCTTCTGTGTTTTAAAAAAATGCCTTCTAGTTTGTCATTTTTGGGAGTGGAAAACTCTTGCTGGGTGTGTTTATTCTTGATTCAATAATTATACAGCCCTGTTTGGCTATGTGGATATCTAAATCAACCATTCAGAAAGCAGAATCAGGGTAAATCTGATGCTGAGTTACTATAGCTATTCTGTGCTACTTCCTGGGGTTTCAGTTAAGGTAAAAGACCACTTTTAAATCCTTCATTTTCTACAGTCATGCATTTTATCCACAATATTCAAATAATAGCCTGTTTTTTGTCTCATCAGCACTCTGTGATTTTAGTAACTGTCCTGTTTAGCTTAAATGCATGACACTGTTCTAGAGCACATGCAGAAAAAAATTACTCACTTTCTAAAGTGATTTTTTTCCAGGATTCTTTATAAGCAGAGATGCTTGCTATGAACAAGTCAGAAAACATCATTCTTGAGGAAACAGTGTGCAAAGATAACAGCTGCATGCGTACCACTGTAATGTGAAGTAGAAACTGTCAAATTATTTATTCTGGGGAAAATGATTGCACTGGCTCCCTAATGCTCTGTGTATTTAGAGAAAATGTAAGGAGAAACATTTTCAAATACATTTATGAGTACTCATAATTCCTTCTACTAGTGTGTACCTCCATGTGTGCCTACGTACTATTTTCCATTTATGTAATGGGGATTTTCCAGAAGCAGGTATTTACCACTGAAGCATTTAGATCCTGCAGCTGCAGGCGCAGCTTCGGGTTTAGAAGCTGGGAAGAGCCCAGATGCTTCAAGTTTTTGTCAGTTCCTACTCTCTGAATTGCTTTGAATGCCTGCTCCAGCTCCTACAGCCAACACGTTGTCCTTCTCGCAGTTTAGCAAAGCAAAATGACAGGATACTCTTCTGCTGGGCTTGCTTTTGAAGATACAAGGAGTAGAAAAAAATATGTCTTGCATATTGAAAAAATAAGGCCTACAGGGCTACTTTTATACGAAAGGATATTCTGGAGTGTTTGAAAGGCACAAAATAGCTGTGGGGATAGACTGGATTCTGAAATGGGATTATAGTTGTAGAGGTTCTTCCCTGGCAATGCCAGTACCCACCAAATGCCACCAAATGCCTGGCAATGCCAGCACCCCCATCTGAGATTTGGAGGCTATGCTGACAGACTTAGTAGATGAACAAGTAATTTCAGGGTAGGGTGATGAAAATTATATTGCTTTCTTTACTGCCATCTTGATCCTAATGTATCTTTCATGCTTGCAGAAGTATTACCTATAAGAGCATTATGGGTACTGGGCCCGCCTCAAGAGTCCAGAGTATCCTGTCTTGTTAGTGCCATTTGCAATCATAATCTTATCCTGGGTTAATTACTAAAAGCTGCCAACTGTACTCTAATGAGAGACAATGCCACCCCTGAATGAAAGTGAATAAACATTGTGGAAATCTTTCTGATTATATTAGTCACTAACTGACAAGGGAAAAATAAAGTCCTGAAAATAGTTTATTGGATAAGTATTTTGCATGTCTACATCTGATTGCTGATGAGTCTAAATCTGAGAGAAGAAACGTTTGTTCACTAATAAGTTCTTCAACACTGAAAAGAAAAATAACCAAAAACACTGTTCAAGACAATAACTTTATGGATCTCCATTTTAATAAATGTAGGGAAAGCAAAAGTTTCCTGTGAAGAGGTTATATGGCTTTAAGTGGAACCGAATTCAGGCTGAAAATTAAGATTGTTTTAATAATGAAGGATTGTTAAGAAGTAATGATTTTGTTGTTGTTCCTATTTGGTAAGTAATCATGTATCAAGATCGAGTATTGATGTCTACAATAACCCTACAATAGATGCATCTGAATTCTTCTGACAGCTTGGGGTTTTGGGCTCTGTTGCATGTCATGGTTTGATTCAGTCTGGAATCTCAACTTTATGATTAGGGCCTCAATATGGGGAGTTTCATGTGAAATCAGAGTGTACCAGCTGTGCATTTTGATAGCTCTGGTACTAAAATGCTTTAAGTCATATTTTCTCCACTTTGAAGCATTCAAGTACTCAAAATTTGTTAAAGTTTTTTTTTTTAAAGATATTAAGTACCCACACATCTTTTTCCATCTTATTTTCATCTTATTTAAATATTCTGCATGTTCTGTTTAAAGGCCTTTAACAGAAAGATCTAAAATCCATAGGATTAGTAAGCAAAGGTTCTTTCAAAGGGGCAGCATATTTCTGTATGGTTAACTCTCCAGCATCCCAAGACAAAATTGCAGGCTCTTGCTGTAAATTATTTGAAGTAGCCAAACTTTGCTTACTTCTTTTTGACATTAGGGATATTTCTGAGGTGGTTGTTAAGCTAGATGTAATGCTACAAGATTTTTGTTCCCCTTTTTTTCATCTTGGAGTAATTGGGAATGTAACCATAGTTCCAATTAAAAAAAAAACAAAAACCCCCACAGTTAGCCCTGTAATTGTTGGTCAGTCCCTATGTTGTACTCTACGGTGGGTACCTCGAAGCAGAACCTCTTGACCTTGTGCTCCGGTCACCTGTCTGGTACCCGTATCAGTGGTGTCCAAAATGTTTGGATGGCAGAATCATCTCTGAAATAAGTACTTCTGCCATTCAAACTGGCAGCATCTCCAGTCTGCAACAACGTCCCAGAGCTGTGAAGGATCTCTGTTTGGAGGAGCTACAGGAGTAGCACAAATGATGCAGGAGTGGTACAGATGATGCCAAGCAGGATTGTTATTCCAATGTGTGGAATGACTTTGTTCCACAAAACATTGTTTAAAATGCAGTTTAGGCCATTATACTGTTCTTGTCAGCTATTCATTGCTATATGGAAGGTCCCATTCAGCCTGTTCCAGGAAGTGGATGCTCTTCATCTAAGAACCTAAGACATGCTCTTCTGGGCCTATAAAAGAACTACCTAGTCCAGCACCCTGTCACTGGCTCAAAGAGAAGCATGCAGGGGTAAAGCAAATGGGTGACACTACTTGTCCAGCATGCTTTCTGTGTTTCCAGCTTATCACAGCTGAGGGGTGTCCATAGTTGTAGGCAGCATCCTTGTATGCCACAGCCCTTGGTGGCCTTTTCTTGTGGAGGTCTTTTCTTCCATGATCAGTCTAGTTGCTTTCTAAACCCCTGTAAATTTGTAGCTGCCATAGCACTTTCATAGCTAAGGAAGGCACTTCACTGTTCATCCTCTCCATCATTGGTGACTGTAGGAACTGTTACCAAATCTCCGTATTTGCTGTTCTCAAGCTGAATCATGTTTGTCCATTATTCCTGATATAAAAGCTGTTCCCTATGGCTAGGTTCATATAGGTAGCACTTCTTTCCTTGTTTTCGAGATCTCCTATACCTTTTTAAGATTAGGACATCAGAACCATGCGCACCATTCAAGAAGTGGGCACTATGGTTTTATACCAGGATCACATGCAGCTTAGAGTCACCTGAGTACTTGCTCTGTGAAAGGGGAAACCACCCTGTGCCTCTCATGGAACAATCTGGCATGTCCAGCAAGGTGTTTAAAGCACCTTCCTCTCATAATGCCTTTGTACTTCAGGGTCACTGGTGCAGATCCTGCTCAGTGCTAAGCTGCACACAACAATCTAAAAAGAAGAAGCACCCCATATATATAGAAAGAAACATCGTAAGGGAAAACAGTGTGCAGTTGAGAAAATTATTTGAAACCTGAGGTTTTGTGGTAAGATAATTTCTAAATTTTCTAAACCACCCACAAAACCCCTCACTTCTAACCTGTAGGCAATAACTACTAGAACAAAAGGAATTAAGAAAGTGAACTTGACAGTGTCATATTTTATGTCTTTATGTTTTTATCTGTGCATTTTTCTTTTGGCCACAAACTATTCTGCAATAAATCATACATCTTGACCTTAGATATCTTTTCCTGTAAGTTAACCTCTTTCAGAAAATGCTGCACTTTCAACCTGCCTATTCACTTTATCTATTTGTTTTGTTTAGTTTTGTTGCAGTGCAATTTATAGTGTGGTTGTACACTTTTAACATCACATGTGTTCATGGTAGGAGCTTACCTTTCCTCAAAAGGAAGGAATAAAGGATTGGTATGAAAACCACACAAAGCCAAATGCAGTTTACCACAGCAGAGAATCCAATGCTGTGTAGATGTAAACATGCTTAAACAACTTTCCATCATCCCATGAAAACTCAATCCAGCTTGCATGTGTTACCATCACCCCTGCTTCCTGCAATGTAGATATATTTATTATATGTTTTATCTTCTCAACTTTTATGGCTAGCAGCAAGAAGTTAGCTTCTTGATGAAGAAGCTAGACGAAATGATTCATTTAAACATCTGATCCCA
The DNA here is from genome assembly GCA_013397135.1 of Pachyramphus minor. Lineage (NCBI taxonomy): Eukaryota > Metazoa > Chordata > Aves > Passeriformes > Tyrannidae > Pachyramphus > Pachyramphus minor. Next base: position 233 of record VYXB01001749.1, on the reverse strand, counting down.
TAATAATATGTTGGATCCTATTGAAGATTGTGTCCCTTGGGGCTATAAGGCTTCCCAAGGTTGCAAAACAGAGGTATTGTCTCTTTTCCAGTTCCCTTGTGACTTTGGATGTACTCAGCAAAATTGCCAATCCTTTGTTTTGCTAGTTCCTATAGAGCAAAGAAACTAATTACACCACCTTTAACAGCAGCTATGGGTGAACTTTTGATAGTAAAAAAGGTTTTGCCTTTTTA